>JAPQWV010001216.1:0-106705 GCA_027422505.1 Craterostigma plantagineum | reverse complement strand
GACTGTCTATAACATGCGATCACTTAGTTCCATCAAATCATCACAAAATCACACGCAATTCAAATATTCAACACTTTAACAATTTTCATCTCATTAACAATGCATGGTTGAACATTATCATGAACTTAGACATTTTATTTGTCCCAAATCGAATTGTTTATTTTATAGACCTAATGTGATTACAATTACATCGTCATCAAAACTCTATAACATATATGGACAAAAAAGGTCAACAGAAGGAAAAGCAGACAAATGGAAAAGAAGAAAAAGAAAGACCTCCCCCACCTCCATTAATGGAGGATGGGGGAGAAGACCCCTTTTCTTTGTGTACCGTTTCTTCACTGGTTGTGTAATATTAAGGTGTAATGTCTAATTTCTTTTTCACATTGTATATTACTAGAGCGTGTCATTCTATGTCTTCGCCATATTGTATATATCGTCTTATGATTAGTTGTCCAGGAATATATTTCAATTCGATGATACTATGATTTTGTTTTGGCTTTTTGTGTGGTTTGTCCTTTAGCCAACTGTTGAACAATATTGTAATAAACTGAAAAATAGTTTAGACAAACCCAATTTTCTAGTAAGTGGCTCTAGTATTGTATGTCTCAACTAATAGGTATTTATTATGCCTTTAGCTGTAGATTAAATGGCTGAGTTTCTCTAATATTTAGATAATATCAATTTGAAAAAAGTGTTTCTTCTAGCGATCGAAATTGTCACTAATTGTTGGGAAGTGTGTGCCAAGAACTCGCCGGAGCTGGCCGAAAAGTCGCCGGCAAGAAGGTCGAACGATCGCAACAAAGGAACATCCGAAGAACTGATATAAAATGCTAAGTCTTAAGTTTTTAAGCTTCGAACGATGAGATCCATCGGATCTGTTGGCGAGTCATCGCACGACTAGCATTCAAACCGGCAAGATTAAATGTGGGACGTCGGATGTGGCGCGTTCTGAAGATCAACGGACCAGATTGGATGTAGAAAGAATTGCTAAGTAATTCTTTAAGTGAAATAGGGACTTCAGTGTCAGCTGTGATCAAGCATGAGCCGTTGGATGCGAGCGATCTGATCGGACGAATGACAGTGATTGCCCGAAATAAACCTGAAGCAGCTCTATCATAAATACCAGATTTCATAGTTCAACTCAATGACATTGAGAGCTCGTAACTTTTGCTAGGTTAGAATTAGCGGAAGTTGTTAACTAGAGATCTGTAGTAGACGTGGAGGTCTGTAACTCTCTAGTTGGTGAATAATCGAATCGAAGGCTGTTGGTCCGTGGACGTAGGCAAACTTTGCTGAACCACGTAAAATCTCTGTTGCATTTTCTGTTATTTTTCGGTTCCGATTTCGTTTGATTTGAGCCGCGATAGCTTGGATTGGTCCGATCGACTTACAGGCATGTAATCACCGATCAAAGACGAGTTGATTGCAGCTAGTTTCTCAACAAGTAGAGCGGTGTAGATGCGGATCGATTCGATCTTCAGAGATATGGCTGCAACTCGACTGGAAATGGAAATCTTCAATGGATCGAACAATTTCGATCTCTAGAAATTGAAGATGAAGGCACTTTTGACTGATAAAGGCCTTGAGGAGGCTCTTAAGCCTGAGGCGGAGATGGAACGAAGGATATGGCAGCTGCATTGAAGAAGAATACCAAAGAACGAGCGTATGCAACGCTGATTTTTGTGTCTGAGTGATCAAGTGCTTCGCAAGGTTGCGAAGGAGACCACAACTGAGGATCTGTGGAAGAAACTCGATGCATTGTACATGACAAAGTCCTTGGCTAGACGTCTATACTTGAAGCAGGCTCTGTACACAATGGAAGAGGATCGGCCTTTGGAACAGCAGATTGATCAGTTTTCGAAGCTCATCCTTGATTTGGAAAATATAGGTGAGGAATTGAAGGATGAAGATCAAGCTCTTCTATTGCTTTGCTCACTGCCTAAGAGTCATGACCACTTCAAAGAGGCTCTGTTGTATGGTCGAGAGACCTTGAAGCTCAAAGATGTGCTCTCAGCATTGAGCTCAAGGCAGCTCAATACAAGGAAAAATCTGAAATCACAGAAAATTTGGCTTCGGTGACATGCTATTGTGAAGCAGAGAAACAGAAGTTTTTCCAAAATAAGGGCAAAGGCAAGGAAGTGTATGAGGCTACGGGTCATGTATGGCGCTTCCATTGTCTAGAGGAAGGTTATATTTGAAGGTTTTGTCCAAAGAGGGTCGGATCAAACTCAAACAGAGGCAAGGATGTAGCTGGGGCAAATTTTGCAGAATTTGGTTATGAAGATACTGAGATTTTGAGTGTATCTAAGCATGAGGGAAGTAAGGAGTGGATCCTTGATTCAGGATATAGCTTCCATGTGACTTGCAACAAGGATTGGTTACTGAATTACAAGGAAACAACGGAAAATCAGTCAAGCTTGGTAATGGTAAAAGCTGTCTAGTTTTTGGCATTGGATTTGTGAGATTTCAGCTTGAGTCTGGTGTTGTAGGGATCCTAAAGGATGTTACGTTCATACCTGAGATAACCTCATTTCGATTGGAGCATAGGATATGAGAGGTTACAACACGAAAACAGAAGCTGGAAAAATCACAGTGTCAAAACAGAGAATGCTGGTTTTGACAGGGTTTCGAAGGCATGGAATTTATGTTTTGAAAGGTTGCGCAGTGCTGAAGACCACACCTATGGAAACTAGGAAATGTGTTCTGATAAATGTGGTGAAAGGGAAGCCAAAGAAACCTCGTTTTGGGCTGAAACGAGTTGCTACAAAACCCTTGGTTGGAGCATTTTGGAAACTGCTGTGATAAGCTTGGATAAGCTGAGTTCGAATTGTACTAATTCTGAGCTCGAGGTGGAGGTCATTCCACCAAGGAATCAGAGCATGTTGAAGCCACATTTGAGGTCAAGCTTCGAGGAGGATGAAAGCTCAGACATGGAGGTTGAATCTGAGGGAGAAAGCTTGACAAAATCTGAAGAAAAAGCTGAAAATCAGAAGTTGTGATGCTTTGGAAGTTGCTGAGTCTTCAAGTGTGAACGAGGGCAAGAAAATGGAAAGAACAACAGTATAAGATCTTGGAGGGAAGCTCTTGAAGCTTGGAAAGCAGAATCTTCGGGAGAAACGAATATTGGAAGCACGAAAGCTCAAGTTGGTTGCAAGTGGGAGATTTCAATCTCGCTTTGGATCAACAAGGTGTCTTTCGAGGCTCGAAGCTCCTAAGGGAGCTTGATGACCAACAGAGCGGAGCTACGAATCGAGGTGGAGCTAAGATCGAGAGCTGCAGAGGAAAACAACTGAAATCTGGAAAATCTCCTGATGAAAATTGAGTTTGAAAATTGGTTCTGGTATGATTTTGGGGCGAAGACAACTTGCTTGTGTGAGCCGTTATGGAGGAGTTCGGAGTATGGATTGCAAGCTCTAGGCCCAAGGTGCAGTTTGTTGGGAAGTGTGTTCGCCGGAGCTGGCCGGAAAGTCGCCGGCAAGAAGGTCGAACGATCACAGCAAAGGAACAGCTGAAGAACTGATATAAAATGCTAAATCTTAAGTGTATAAGCTTCGAACGATGTGATCCGTCGGATATGTTGCCTCGTCGTCGCACGGCTAGCATTCAAACTGGGAAGATTAAATGTGGGACGTCGGATGTGACGTGTTCTGAAGATCAACGGACGAGATTGGATGCAGAAAGAATTGCTTTAGAAATTCTTTAAGTGAAATAGCGACTTCAGTGTGATCAAGCGTGAGCCGTTGGATGCGACTGATCTGATCAGACGGATGACAATGATCGCCCGAAATAAACCTGAAGCAGCTCTATTATAGATACCTGAGTTCATAGTTCAACTCCTTGACTTTGAGAGCTCGTAACTTTTGCTAGGGTTAGAATTAGCGGAAGTTGTTGACTAGAGATCTGTAGTAGATGTGGAGGTCTGAACTCTCTAGTTGGTGAATAATTGAATCGAAGGCTCTGTTGGTCCGTGAACGTAGGCAAACTTTTCCGAACCATGTAAAATCTCTGTTGCATTTTCTGTTGTTTTTCGGCTCTGATTTCGTTCGGTTTGAGCTGCGATAGCTTGAATTGGTCCGATCGACTTACAGGCGTGTAATCACCGATTGAAGGCGAGTCGATTGCAGCTAGTTTCTCAACAGTAATGCGTACATATACTGATTTTATGGTTGAGGTTACCCTATGATCTTAAAAAGATTTTCTAATTTACACAATTTATCTTTCAAAATAGGCTTAATTAATTTTTGTCCTGTATATTAGAGTGGTGGCGATGTGGCGACACCTTATCTAAGCGGAGCACTTTTAGTCATTTAATTTTAATAAAAATAGCAATTTGAAGATAGTTTAGCCGGAATTAACGTGTGCGCCGATCGATGATTTTGACCCCCTTTTTTCTCTATCATCCAACTAAACGCCACTACGTAAAGAAAATTAAATGATAATAATAATTAAACAAAAATAATTACATAATAACAGCTAAGTAATTAACAATAATTATTAAGTAACAAAAAATATACATCTTCAAGAACGAGCAACAACACGATCTTGATCATCGGAATGTTTTCTCCAAATCGAAGACTCATTTCTTCTTATGAAACTCTGTCAAAATCGAGCATGTAACGCAAAAAATCCAGTCATTCACACCGGTAAACTGTGCATCCTTGTTCCTCACAACTCCATGTCATTACCATCATCATTTTAGGGTTTACATTGGAAAAGGTCCCAATGTCACGCGAGACTGAGAACTTCATGGTCGGAAAAGAATCCTGATCGTTGAATCCACTCTGTCGAGATTACAAGGTGAGCAATTTATAGTTTATATTGTTTTCATTTTTTGGTATCTGACTGCGAATGTAAGTTCATTTTTTCAGAAAAATGGATTTGATCTTTTTTTAATGGGAGGATCCTCCAATATGTGATTGAGAATGAGAAAAAGAAGCTGCAACCGGAGATTGAGAAAATGTACAAGAAGGTGAACATGATGAACAAAGAAGTTATAGAGTTCGCAAGTTAAACAAACATGTATTGCATCATGGCACTTGGATGCATTTGCTTTATCTTGTAATCGCTCACCTGGTTTAATAGGTTTTATATTTGGTAATTGTTGTTAATTACTTAGTTGTTATTCAATTATAATTGTTTTTTCATTTAATTTTTTTCTTTACCTAGGTGGCGCTTAGTTGGTTGTAGCGAAAAAAATGGGTCCAAATCATCAATTACGGCGCACACATGTAAATTTCGGGTAAACCGTCCTTAAATTGCTATTTTTATTAAACTTGGAGGACTTAAAATGCTCCGCTTAATTAAGGTCCCGAAATTGTCACCACCTCAAACACACGGAACTAAAATTAATTAAGCCTTCAAAATACATGAATAATTCTCGTAAAATGACCACTCAAAAAATTCGAGAGTAACGAACCTATTAATTGTTTCTATCTACCACATGAGTTAGAGAGTATGGAATATGTTAAATATATTTCACGACGAAAAAATATAAGAAATACATTTGATTTCGATGGATTTAGGAGATTCTAAAGAATGATCAAGTTTATGAAACGAGCAAAGAGGTTCTTTTTTTACATATATGTGGTTGAAATGTGTTGGAATGATTAGTTAGTTTTATAACACTTGTTTTTGCCAACTATCATGTCCTTTCACTAATAACCAATTACTATTTAAATTTTCCCTCTTCAAACTAGGAAAAATTACGTGTGTATGCTAGGATTTATTTGAATATTTTATACTTCGAAGCTAATTGATATAATAATGCTTCCTTAGTCGCACCTATATTGCACGTTGAGGTTGGCTTTCGGTTTGATTTAGTCATAGTTGACAATTTCAAAAAAGAAAATGTTAAATAATAATAATACAGCAGCTTTTAAAATAACAGAAACACGTGACCACAAATAAAGTAGGCATTTTTAATTAAATAATAAAAAAAACTTAAACCATTAATAAAATAAACCTCAAACAAAAATCATTAATAAATTAAAGAACTTCGTATGATGTTGTTAAGAATTACTAATTCGTATAAAACAACATACGAGTTATTAGACCACGTGGCCCCGCTGAGCTGACATGGATTTCGAAATAACTCGTATACAATTAATACGAGTTAATGTCTAGTAACTCGTAATAACTTCATACGAGTTAATGTCCATAAAAAATGAACGTCGTTCACGTCATCATTATTTTGGAAGCATGGTATCCAAATTATTTCAATGTTGGTCAAAATAGCAAAGTGCTCGCTGAATGTCGGATATTAGATCAAAGTACGTGCATAACTTAAAATATAAGATTGCTACATGGCCAAAATAATTCCAAGAGGATACTCCTCTTATTTAAATGATTAAAAAAGCCGTTCTAATTCTCTTGAGTGGAACTGAAGTTATCCTAACAAAGAGGCACGTGCACTCGTGTAATAGGTGGCTTCTCCCAACCACTACAAGACAAGACTGACCATGCAGTGTTTCAATTCGAGGCTTTTTTAATTATGACAGTGCTTCCACAATAACTCGTATGAAGTTATTACGAGTTACTAGACAGTAACTTGTATTAACTATATGCGAGAATTTTCGAAATACATGTCAGCTCAGTGGGGCCACGTGGACTAATAACTCGTATGTTGTTATTACGAATTAGTAATTCGTAAGAACATCATACGAAGTTCTCTATTTTATTAATGGTTTTTGTTTGGGGTATATTTTATTAATGGTTTTAATTTTTTAATTATTTAATTAAAAATGCCATAAAGTAGCTATGTCATTTGTTATAATAAAGGCAGAAAAGTAGGAATGTGAAATTATATTAAAGGGTTATTTAAAGACTAGGCCCTACTAACATTTTTAACTTTGGGTTCAGGCCCATTTGAATTTGTTTAGGATGAGGGACCTAGTTTCCGAAAAATTCAGTAGAAACTATCTAAAGGCTGCGAAAAGACATCATCATCTCTGACATATGCGAAATTTACTACAGGATTCCTAAATGATCTGATTACAGTTATCGAAATAATTGTAACAGTTTTGGGCTGAAAAAAAACACTTCCATTCATTTGGATAACAAATTGTCTGTATTGAGTACAATAACGCATATATTTAGTAACAACTTTATCAATTATAATGCCAATACTAATACAACGAATACATCATAGGAAAATACTTAAATCATGCAATAAGACATATTAACCTTACATATGCCAAATTGACGAAAAATACCTTGTATATTCAATAAATTAATTTTTTTTTTGCAACAAAAAACATAAAGGTAAATGATATTAGAGTATTAAAAACTTATATAATATGTGATTGAAATAACAGTGTATTGTGAAGAATATATATTGAAAGTGGATTTTTTTCTCTTTTAAATACGATCCTGAATATAAAAGGATGATCTTTGAAAATTCTTGATTCAAACTAAATTTTCATAGTATTTATTAATAAATCGAATCGGGGAATGTTGAATCACCATTAGATTGAAATGGGGCCGGGGATGGGTGGAAACATTATTACCATCCCCATCCCGTCTCCACTCTTTCACCAACGGGGAATCACCGTCAACTCCCCATCCCCGTTTTGACCGGGGATACCCCGTCCCAATAACCTCGGGTCCCGACGGGGATGGTTCATCGTGGGAATTTTGCCACCCCTATTACTGGATAACACTCCATGCTTCCTGGGTAACAATTCATGGAAAAATAATACCATATGTCTTGAAGTCTATAACAACTATTTTTCAAAACGAACATATAATGGAAAAATACTAAAGACTCGTCACCAGTAAATAACACATGTAGTACCCAAGTAAAGGCAAAGAGGAATAGATCGTAAAATGTTGGAAACACCCAAATAAAAATTGAAACCGCTCGAATCTCCGACGTAAATGACACAGTAAGGTTTAAACCGATATCAATCTCTCATGTAACCAACGAAGAAAACTGAAATTTATCACGGAATAATGTGATTAATACAATTAAAATTTCGTTGCAAAACAGGTGAAGTCTCGACTTTAACGAACTAATAAGGTAGATTCGACTAAGTTTGATCACGAGTCATTTTAATTGAATGAGAGTATTAATATTGATAATGGAATAACGAAGAATTTTGATGGGACTTAATATTGGAACGTTTGTCAATTAAAAAGTTGGTTGGTAACACTTCATTTATTCTGAGTAACAATTCACGCATTCTGAGTAACACATCATTAAGAACATTCTAGAAGGTTCTAGATTGTCAGAGATATTAACGATACAAGCTTAATATTACCACATTGCCTGCAAATAATACCACATCTCTCATAAAAAAAATAACAATATAAACAAATCTTATGACACATTTGTAGCTACAAGTACCACAAAATAGCTAACCAATACCACATTACTATTTCGATTAATTTCGTTCATAAATTCATCTCGTTCCGATGTATATGATTGAAATTCATGGAAATAGATGATATGATGAAGCTAAATCACAAAATTTCTCTAAAAACGACACGTTTTGCGAATGTTGATATCAATATGTGAAAGTTGAGATAAAAAATCATGTAAACATATAGTTATTCCCTTCACCACGTATACTAGTACCCTTTTTAATGAGACATAACGTTATGAATTCCATCACAAACGTATTTGAAAGTAATACAACTTAATTAATTCCTCTATCGTTAAGTACGTACAAGTTGTCGTGCCTATTAAATAATAGAATATGCTAAGTGATAAACATTAAGAAAAAAAGAAGTCAGGGTAGGAATTTTACCCTTTCGTGAATCCCTTCAATTCATTTTTGGCTTGAGATGCTCTCTCCTTCCTTACATAGAATGAATAACTTCGTCGTCGTATCAATAATTCTCACTCTTTTCTTATTTCTTAAATTTACCTTGCGTGTAGTGGTTAGCAATTGACAATGATGGATACTTTAGTAATCCTTATCTCATGTAGTATGTATTATTTTATAATTTCCTTTTTCCTTCTGGCTAAGTAATCGAACCGTAGGATAAGTTTTAGGTCTCATTATATTACCTCTTTAATACTTGGGTTCGAATTTAGGTCTAGCCCAATTCATGACCAAATCCCAATTTTAGTTCTAATATATGGTTCGAATTTCTTAATTTTTATTAATAATATCTTCTACCAAAATTTAGGCATCTTATACTAATTCCTTCTAAGTTCTAACTTAAATTTACTACTACGTTAGTTATTCTAATAACACATAAGCCATATAGGACTATATCATATATAGCATGAAATCAATAACATATATATATGGCCGTAATACATTTATCATGTAATTCACACAACACACAAGCCACGTAAAGCACTAAAATAGTAGTACGTTTATTACAAAATAATTTGTGTGCCATAATTATTCTCCCATAGTCTTAACATTTTTATCTAATTAATCCAACAAGGTTTCTAATTAAATACTCTCCACCACTAATTTATATAAATCCCGTAATTAAATTTTACGGGTATTGGATCCTCCCCTCTTAAAATAGTTTCGCCCCGAAATTCCGTCGGTTGGAATAGTTCAGGGTATCAATTGGTAGGGAGTTGAGCTGGCTTAGTTAGGTGATAGGAAATCACCTACTTGCTTGAGAAGGCGTTCCTTACTAATGGGTATAAAAGACGACTTCTCATGGAATAGGATAATCCTTCCAAGTTTTGCATTTCGGATTGGAGGATAAAAGATCGAAGTCGTTGATCTCAGACTGAAGGTTATCTTGGTCTAAATAGTAGGAATTCAACAAAGAGTCTCGAATAATTTGCGAAGATCGAAAGAGATAAGATCTTGATAACGTAGACATGAAGATTGTTCTAGTTAGTGGAACCCGTATTACCTCGAATAACTAAGAAGAATTCCTATAATTCTAACTTAGGCAGAGATCGAAGATTCTAGGTACCCATCACGCTTCTCTGCGCCACTCCAATACCGAGCAAATATTTCCCTTAGGATGAGTAGAAAAATTGGGGCATAAGGTTATATCCGACATACGATTGGATCTTAGGTTCCTTTCTAGGGGATTCGGGGGTACAACTTCCTATTCCGAAAGCCTATCCCATAAGTGGTTGATACAAAAAGAAATGTGGCTCATACGTCTACTAGAATGCATGTTGAGGTTTAATGGTTAGAAGGGTACCTTCCATCTCGGATGGGTTGTTTTCAGCTTCTTATGCCGTAAGCATGTATACCCGAGCGAGTATACCTTCTGTGGTCTAGTTGGATTTGCTGCCTGACTTCCCGATGTATTCTCCGGGCAAGCTACAGAGTAGTGGCCTATTTTGCCACATTTATAACAAGTAGCATTTTGTGAGAAGCAGACGCCCAGATGACGTCGTGCACATTTTGGACATGCGGGTACATTTGGTGGGGACTTCCCTTGATTCAGATTAGTTTGCCGAAGTGGTTCAGGGCGGTTTTGGAAATTAGGTTTCGCGTTCTATGGAACGAACTGTTTTTTCGGGTTAGTTCCGTCCCATTTGGTTCCTTGTTCGAACTTCCTCTTAATTTCTTGGGCTCGTACAATTCGGATTTCGGCTTGTTCAGCCATCAGAGCTCGTTCCGCCATTTGGGCATAAGTAACCCTTGGAATCCAGCCATGCCAACGTCGCGATAGAGTTCTGGCTTCAAGCCTTCCATAAATCGCTCGATCTTCAGCGCATCCGTACTCACCATGTGGGTTGCGAATCGAGACATTCAAACTTTCCGATATACTCCGCCACCGTCATTGCTCCTTGGCGAAGATTGATGAACTCGTTCATCCTCTGGGCACGGAGGGGAGCAGTGAAATGCTTATTTCGGAAAAGTTCTTTGAAATGCTCCCAGGTCATTGTCAAGGGATCTTCGAAAGTTAGTATGGTGTCCCACCAATGACCTGCGCTTCCCCTTAATAGATAGCTAGCACACAAGACCTTTTCCGTTTCAGGGGTATGGCTATGTTGAAATGGAACATAGTTTCTAAGGTTCGGAGCCAATCCTCAGCCGAGGTTGGGTCAACAGCATCTTCAAAGGTTGGGGGGTTGAGTCTGCAAATCTTTCCCCGACCATTTCGATTCTGTCGGCCTGAGGGGATCCGTTAATTGATTGCACGCCAGCGTTTTGTTGCTGGATCAGTTGCTGAATTTGGGCAGATTGTTGGCGGATTAATTCCGCGAGCTGAAGGATAGTCGCATCCCGACTATCAGTAGGGGTTGCTGGTTCTTTACCTTTATCTGCACCCTCACTATTCTCATTCCTTGTTCTACCCATCGTTCTTTTATCCTAACGTTTTTAAGGTCAATAAATCATGTAATACCAGAAATTCATAAACATAAAACTTACGAGCAAGGCCGCTTCCGTGCTTTTGAGTGTGTGTACATGGACAGTCTGCAGAACCTATATCCTTAGCTCTGATACCACCTGTGGCAGCCCCGTCTTCCACCACTACTTTCTTAACTAGTTTATGTAACTAGTGTCGTAGAAAAGAAATGGACGATACGGAATTTCGCATAAAATTTTTCCTTTCATAAAAAGGAATCGTAACTGTTCCTACATAAATCTATCTACTGGGCCTCCACGAGGTCGCATCCATGCACACACTTCCACCTCAAAAGCCCTCGGAAGCTTCAAAAGTTGGCCTCGCCGTGAAAATGATCACGTACCGTGATCGCGGGGTCCTACAACACATAAAAACGTGGAATGAGATTATAAAGCTCAATAAATGAAAACCATGCATGCAATGCACGTGACCTAACTAGAAGAAGGCATTCGCGCCAATGCTATCTACTTCTCCCATCTTTCTCGTTCATTGACTTCGTATTTGAGCCCCTTCGGCTTTCAATCTTACTATGCACCATATAGAGCTCAAACCCCTAAGGGTATAAATAAGTGGCAGTACACGCACTGGGAGGCTAAACCCGAGTACTCAATCTGTGCTAAACCCTATGGTGCCTTTCAATCCCAACATGGTCCACACTGAGAGGCTAATAGTGCCTTTCAATCCCAATGCGTTCCCATTGAGAGGCTAACCCGGGCACACAAATTTCGTTTAACCCTAAGGCGCCTTTCCATCCCAATGCAGTCTGACACGCGGGCGCTTCTCAGTGGTAGCTTATTACGAGGCCGCCAACACTCGAGGTTGCCTCGGTGCCGCTCATTCCCTCAAGTCGCATCCTCCAGGTTGCATCTCCGCTACGGGGGTGTCCACCTGCCTCTCGTGAATCAGGCATTAATATTTGGCCTCGCGAATCGCTAGGGTGTATTTCCCCTGCCTCTCGTGAATCAGACAATTATTATTTGGCCTCGTGAATCGCCATGGTAGCATAGAAGAGCCGTGACTCATCATTGAGTCACAAATGCCTATATCGGCAAATATACATCGCTCTCACGCGATCTTATACTCGTGCACGCTCTCTATCCTTGACTCTTATACTAGTCGTGCGTGCATATGCTCATGCCATGAATATGCGTGTCGTGCCATCATATAATGTAAATTAATTACATAAGAAATCACATAATTCATGAAAGTCACATAAAATCATAAACGCACGTAACACATAATTTTCATGCACATACAATTATGTGTTGTAGTTGGGGCTTCCACTTACCTGGTATCTTTTGCTTATCGTACGGTTAAATCGTTAACCTTTGAATCCTATGCATAGAAACATATATAATTAGGGTTTGTTAGTCAGTTATAATTTCACGAGATTGGGTTAACTTGAAAACCCTAGATTCGACTTCTAGGAATTTCAAAACCTTAAAATTCTGAATACTTTGATTTGAATTGAAAAGTACCATTTCAAATCCTATTAGACATAGTTCCAAATTAATTAAATAGTAGTATATACTGAATTCGACATTGATTAAACAATGCTCAAGGATTTCAAGCTGTGCTATCGACACTACACAAGGATTTCAAGACATGTATCGATATTATCAACAAAATGTCGAGATGTATGTTGAATTTATAAACAAGATTTCGATATTGATCTAAAGTGGATCTCGACATGTTGGAAATAAATTTCGAGCTTAGGTTAGATAAATCTCGACATAGTATGCACAATATCTCGAGATAAATCTCGAATTTGGAGCTTGACATAGATTTCGAGGTATGTGACTTCGAGATTATATATAACTTCGATATTTAAACTAGTCAGTACACAATGATCTAGACATGAACTCAAGGTGAATCTCGAGTTTAATTAACGAAATGCAACATAAATCTCGAGTTGATCTCGAGATCTTACACAATGCTTCGAGACTAATATCACTGTAGATTTCGACATGATTTCGACTTGTTTCTTGAGACATGAAATAAATCTCGAGTTTGACCTTGACATGGAGTTCGAGATTTGGACCTGAATCTCGACATAAATTAGATCTCGACATTGTTAAAGACATATAGGTGCTCGAGATAAATTTTAAAATAAATCTCGATACTGTATATACATGAGTTCGAGATTTGAACAATACATGATTTTAAAATAACTTTCGATATGGATCTCGAGTTTCATTTCGAAACTCTGTCCCGAGTTTTGGTCTCGACATTCTTATAGATATCATCTTAAACTTTCGATCGAAATCTATTCCTCTCAAGAACAGTCTAAGTATCATATAAACTTCAGATATTCCTAACCTTAAAATTTGTATAAACCCTAGTTTCGACCGAAAGTTCCTTACTGACATAAAATCGCCCGACTGCTCATGTAAGTTACCTTATTCATTTTAGAGTTCTAATCTTATTCATTTTAAAGCTGCCTCCTTCTCCAAAATACTCATTTCTAAACTTAACAAATTTTTCCCAGACATGACATATCTAACTCTAAGAACCAACGTTAGTATGATTCAAGGTTGAAACCCTAGAATTCATGTTTAATCATCACAACCCTAAAACTTATAGCATATTTTCTTCATCAAAAATCCACTAATCCACTGAAAGTAATACAACTTAATTAATTCCTCTATCCTTAAGTACGTACAACTTGTCGTGCCTATTAAATAATAGAATATGCTAAGTGATAAACATTAAGAAAAAAAGAAGTCAGGGTAGGAATTTTACCCTTTCGTGAATCCCTTCAATTTGTTTTTGGCTTGAGATGCTCTCTCCTTCCTTACATAGAATGAATAACTTCTTCGCCGTATCAATAATTCTCACTCTTTTCTTATTTCTTAATTTTACCTTGCGTGTAGTGGTTAGAAATTGACAATGATGGATACTTTAGTAATCCTTATCTCATGTAGTATGTATTATTTTATTAACTTCCTTTTCCTTTTGGCTAAGTAATCGAACCGTAGGATAAGTTTTAGGTCTCTTATATTACCTCTTTAATACTGGGTTCGAATTTAGGTCTAGCCCAATTAGCCCAATTATGGCCAAATCCCAATTTTAGTTCTAATATATGGTTCGAATTTGTTAATTTTATTAATAATATCTTCTACCAAAAGGCATCTTATACTAATTACTTCTAAGTTCTAACTTAAATTCCTACTACGTTAGTTATTCTAATAGCACATAAGCCATATAGGACTATATCATATATAGCATGCAATCACATAATCATATATATATATGTGGCCGTAACACATCTATCATGTAACTCACATAACACACAAGCCACGTAAAGCACTAAAATAGTAGTACGTTTATTACAAAATAATTTGTGTGCCATAATTATTCTCCCATAGTTAACATTTTTATCTAATTAATCCAACAAGGTTTCTAATTAAATACTCTCCACCACTAATTTATTGTAAATCCCGTAATTAAATTTTACGGGTATTACAATCTGCAGTGAAGAAGAAGGTTGCTACCTTTTAAATTTTAAAATAATCATTTCACTCCAATGCAGAGTTAAAATGTACTTCATTGGCTGTAGCACATTCGGGGGATGCGGGAGAGTTCGGCAGTTAGGTAGTTCTTCTTTTGTAATTATTTTCGGAAGAGACAAAAATGATTGTTGTCCATCACCGTGGAAAATCCTTGAGTGAAGAATAATCAACCGAAAGGAGATCAATATTTCCCCTAATGAGTTACCGAGGAAGAAATCGAAGTGGTGAAAACACTTTCTTCACTCGAAAAAATGCACAAGACGTAGCTTTTCAAGTGGGCCCGCGTACGTAATAGATTGGCCCTCAAAACGGCGGATCCGACGAGACAGGTAGGATTAGTATTAAGATGTTATGCATTCTTACACTTATTCACATTTGAATCATATCTAACTAACTGCTGGGATTCTCGAAATTTCATGTTAAATCAGGAATTTCTTTGGAGCAGTCGTACAGTCTTGGAATGTATAATATCGTCATTTTCAGTGTTGTGGCACTCTGAGTTTGACACACGATGCGTGATTATTACTTAGAATTGTGGAGCCGATGAGCACAACGTGTTATTCAAGGGTGGCAATCTCTTAGATCAAAACTTGCAGCTTGAAGGTAAACAAACCATCTAACAACTGACGATCTTCTCTGTGGCATGTGGGGTAAAGTTAGATGCTCAGATTTTTTGATTTTATTATAGTCTATAAATAGTCTTACATCATTAACATTACTAAGAGTCTTACTAATAACAAACTAAAGAGTCTGCAATTTCAGTTGTGTCTTTATCATAGCATGTGTAGTTGCTCCAGATGATCATTGTCCCGAAGTATGTGATTTCTTTGCTACGTATTTGAGTATTAGGTCATTAATATCTTTGTATATGTGTCACATGTTTGAGGACAAACTGAAGTCATATTCATGCTTATTGTTTGTTTTTTTTTCAGCTAATGGCAGCAGCAAAGCAAAAGATGTCTAAGCCACACAAGAAATGTACGCCCCATTCTCAAGATTTGTTGCTGCTGCGGTTTCATAGTTTATGTTTTTTATTCCTCTAAAAGTATGTTGCAGGGCCTGTTGAATTTTCTTTCCCTAGAATGACATGCTGCCCTCTATCTTGCAATATTCAGTTCTTCCTCACGCGAATGATGGAAGAACGGGGCTATTGCGAGTCTACGGTGTTGTTATAAGGGAAGTAATGAATACTGAATGAGGAGAAGAAGGTTTGTTTACTACTTGCATGACGTAGTTTTTGCATGTTTTTTTTATTTTCTGTTTTGCAGGTAGCTTTGCCATGGGTTATGTAGGTTTATGTTATTTTATGCTACTCAATGTTATGTAGAAAGATATGTGATTAATTCTAGAGTTATTATTCACTGCATCAATATATTGTATTTCAGAAATTATGCGATTTATGCACTACTGAGATTTTGCACGACTGATGTTTGCACTACCAAAATTTTGCACGACCGATGTTTGCACTACTCAAACGACATAAGTGATTTTCTGAATTTAAATGTTAAACATAATTGTGGAAAAACATACCAAAACCGCAATAAAAATCATTGATTCCCAATTAAAACGTGTATACTAACCATAATTAGAAATTTAATAACATATCTTTTTACAAAACATTGAGGAGACGTGTTAAGATCATAATCTATATTGAGTTCAGGACATATTAAACGATTTAATTACACTACTGTTAACAAGTGTGTCAAATAGAATAATTAACATCATCCAAAAATAAATCAAACTATATTTAACTTAAGTCAAATAGAAATAATTTACTTATACTAAAACTCTGTACTGTATTATGCAAAAGAACACTACAACAAGTTACTTACACTACTATTATCAGTAGTGCAATTGAAGTCATTACTTACATTACCGTTAGTAATAGGGCAATTTAGGTCATTACTTACACTATTGTTATCAGTAGTGCAATTTCAGGCATAACATTTGATTACACTACTGTCTAGGTATCAGTCGCAACTGCGAGATATGACATACTTATGCGATTTACCCCAGTCAAAATCATCAGAACAAATACCAAAACATAACTGGTAATCATAAATCGAAATGAAAAAACGTGTAATTACATAAACCCGAAATCAATCAATCCACATTTTAACCTAATATTAAAGAGGGAAATTGGAGAGGAAAAGTGATAATAAACCACACTACAGTAAACGACGAAGGAAAGGGAAAAAAAATTTCAGCAACGCACCAATGAATCCAACAACGAAGCAGGTACGGAATCCTAAGATGACCCATGCAGCGCTGTTCAATACGATACTTTTCATATTTCTGAATAAAGTTCCCAAATATCAGTGCTTGAAATTGAACTGCCCATGTCTTTTCTTCCTGTGTTGTCATTCTGTTTTGCAATTATATGTTACTTTGTTTTGTTATACTATGCTGGTAGCAAGAAATTCACTATACGTATGAGAAGTTCGTGTCGTTACTGTAACACAGTCAACATTTTTATATTGGTGCACTTGTTACTGCGTGGCACTTTGAACTGTTGATTACTTCCTGAGTAGTGCGATCTGAGTCAGTAATTTTGTAACAAATAAATTCGCGCTGCATAACTGTAGATTGTATGCTTCAAAAAATCACTCTAAATGAAATTTATTTTGCATACATGTGACACTTAGGGCACAAATCTCTGACCAGGCTGTTGTTCCTTGCAAATTAAACCTCTGTGCTGACTATAAGTCCTTCAGCAATCTAATAATCAATCAGCTCAACGAAGAGGAACGACAACAGTTTCTCGAAAAATTGCCATTCGCCAAGTTGATAATTTCTGCGGAGCAATTCAATCTGTCCAACCAAATAATTTGGTTTTTGATGAAGTCACAGGTTGAGGTGGATGATTTTGAAGACCTATGGATGATAACAAAAAACAAATTCAATACGGTTCTCGCGAATTTTCTATATTAACAGGGCTTAAATCTGGAATACCACCTACAAATAAATCCGAACCAGAATTTCCTGACAGAACACTTCCCTGGAAATACAAAATCACATTTCAGGAAGCAATCGATAAATTCTCTGATATGCCCCGCTCAGATTCAACTGGATGTAATCTAGAAAAACTGAAGCTAGCCAACGTGTTATTCGTTGCAGGTGTACTGCAACAGCTAACTACACGAAGATAGTACAGATGGAGAAAAACTTTCTTTATTTAGTGAGTGATTTAGACGCGTTTAACAGTTACCCATGGGGAACCATCGGATATAGAAAAGTGCTTTCATCGATGAAGAGAAATATTCTATCAAATAGGGAAACTGTCGCCAACAATGGAGGCAAAAGAACTTTGACGTTGAATGGATTTGCACCATGTAAGAACGTCACAATAGTGGATTATAACAGTGTACAACAGTCGTGCATTCGTATGCAAAATGTCACGGCCGTACGTGAACATAATGCATGCTTATCTAATAATTTATTGGCTGGCAGTGTGTAGACGGAAGGAAGTCAAAAAATGTTTGACACTGACTATAGGAGATTTCATCCATTCAGATATGTTTTTACAGGTTTTGACGTGTAATTGTAACATCTCATCGGAAACATTACATTGAACCAAATTTAAGAACAAATTGATAGATTTATTTACTTTGCGCGAAACGGTTTGTCTTATGAATGCATAGAATAACATAAAAAATCTATGAGAATACACTACCGATGAAGACTATAACGACTCTTACAAAATTGTTCGCCCACTGCAATACATTAGAACATTATATTCGCACCACTGTCACACAAAAAATGTAAACGATGACACGATTAATAAAAAAGATATCATTACAAAAGTTGTATGAATTACTTAATCATACGAACTTTATTTCATCTAACACGTTAATATTGACCATATAACTTTCGATCGTGATTACAAATTTTAAAAATGAAAAATGAGAAGTAACAGTTATAAAAAAAACCCTCCCACGGTATATTATTTTTTGCCATTTTGTTGTATAATTGATTAAGTATTTTCTACTACTATAATTTATATTGATTTGCTCAAGTAGCTATAATTGCACTACAGACCATTAAAACTGTTGGCAGCTTATTCTCTCCATAAATATTCTTATTGTAAGATTGAACCAAACTGCGTTTGGATATTGCTAGACCATTATAAAAAACATAATAAATATTTAACATAATTGTTAATATAAAATATCAGATACTATGACAATTGAAATATTTTACGTAACATTTTCCGATTTTTGTACATGGTTTCTTAAAGCGTAGATGGCAGTGGAGTACACATTCTGCGAAATAGAATTACATTATTTGTTCGTCATGACAAAATCCACAGGATCTTACCATCGCAGGTTGATGAATTTAGGAAGTATCTAAAAGCTTCTGTGTTTTTTCAGTGTTAGTGGCATTGACCTCCTCAGAATGGGGATTAGTAAACTTCTACTTTTGGTTTCTTTTTATGCTATATGACTGAAACATTCCTGCACAAGTATTTGAACGACCTCGATTCACCAAAAATATCCAACTTTGCACTACTGACAGAGATTTAAATATTTTAATATGTAAATGTTAACTTGGTGACTAAAAAAATTATTATGAATGATTCATAAATTTACGCATATACATATAATTGAGATTTGTTTTACATTGTTCCATGCATAAATGAAAATTGTTTGCTTATTAGGTAAGACAAGCATTAATAATAAATGACAGAATAACATTGGAAATATATCAATATACACTACTGATGAAGACTTACACGATTAAGTACTGATCAAGTAATTTCTATGACTGCAATTTAGGTTGACTTTCTCAAGTTTCTAATGTTGCACTACCGATCATCATAGCATTTTGCCAGCTTATTCTTTTCAATACTCTTATTGAAAGAATGAACCAGTATTTGATATTGCAAGACGGTTATTGAAAACATAATCAATATTTACATATAGAAAAAATTTAAAAATGCGGGGCAATTTTGTTTTTCTGAGGCGGGTCTCGGGTCCGCTATAAATTAAATGGGCGGGTCGGTCCACTATAAAATAAATGCCTCAATCGCGGATCTCGGGTCTTTCCGATAACAATAGATCTAATAAACTAAAAAATCTTGATGTATCTTGAAAGGAATCAGATAGACGTGGGATGAAGAAAGATGAACTTGAAGATGATGCAATAGTCAACATTGTTTACCATGAAGTCTACAACAATTAGGTGAGAGATTGCTTAACTGAAGGTATGTAATAAGAACATAATACTAATGTTGTATACTATTATAATGCACTACTGCGGCGTACAACTGTTTCAATAACAGTCATGCAATAGTTTCGTACAGTCGTGTAGTTTCTTGCGGGTGTAAAGAGTATGTAGTCTACAACAATTAGGTGAGAGATGCTTAACTAACGGTATGTAATAAGAACATAATGCACTACTTATGTATACAGTTATAATGCACTACTACATCGTTCTTACTCCCGTTTCCTAATTACATGATTGTTTCAATAACATTCGTGCAATAGTTTTCGTACAGTCGCAGTTTCTTGCGGGTGTAAAGAGTATGTATTGGAACATTTATTCTGATTTCTTTGTTTGAAGTTCTACATAATTATGTTTCTAATTTCATAATCCATAATAAACATTTATTTAGGGTTTGTCCTGTTTTTGCACGACTATTATTGAAGCAGTCGTGTAATTGGGCGGTCTCGGGTCTACTAAAATAAGTGGGCGGGTCTCGGGTCTACTATAAAATAGATGGCCCGATCGCGGATCTTGGGTCTTTCCGCTAACAATAGATCTAACAAACCAAAAAATCTCTTAAAAATAACCCCGTGCGTTATCTCTTAAAAATAACCCGTGCAACGCACGGGGTTAAACTAGTAATATCAATGAAAGAATAATTAAAATAATACAAGTGCAACAATTCAACAACAATTGTAAGTTAATGGTGATTATTTCTCCAGTAATCGATGTGAATTCAGCGAAAATTTACTTATTGAGGGTTTGGAAATTTGTTCGGTATGTCAGCTCACTTATGGTTCTCTCAACTAGTATGATTATTTCTCCATTAATAGATGTGAATCAAGCAAATTTATTTGAGGGTAAAGTTGTTCGGTTTCACTTATAGTTCTCTCAACTCGTCAGTAACTATTTCTCCATTAATCAATGTGAATCCAACGAAAATTTATTCTAAATTTGTATGAGGTTTGGAAATTTATTTGCTATGTTAGTTCCTCATACCCAGTTATGAAATATTACCATTGATGAATTTTTGCAGTGACATGTCCACCACCAACCGCTTCTGCTCTGTTAGTAAATGAAAATTCATTGGACAATTTCATTAACTTTTTTTTTGCACTTCTCTTTTTTTTTTCAGCATGCGGACATCTCGTTTGTTATTTGTGTAGCAGTGTAGCACATCTTATATGACCAAATATGCAACATAAGTGTCCCCTATGTAGTGTCATAGTAACGCACTTGCCCTTTCTTTGTCGAATGATCGTCTTTGTTGTTAACATACTGTATCCCAAATCTGAAACAGCTTTAGGTGCTTTTTCATTTAAAAATTCATTGTATTATGGTCTGAATTAGTTTTATATTATTTGACTTGGTTGTTATTGACCCAACCTTAGAACAAGTAAACGAGTTGGAGGTGTTGGACAAGCTCTCCAATGTCTTAAAGTGTGATGTTCTGCAAGAAACTCTTGTTTCGAATTGTTGTCAGCATGCGGGCACGGTCAGTATGTTTTACTTTACATGAGATATAATTGTCGCTCTTGTAAACACCAATCTGCCTTCTTGAAAACCTAAGATACTATATTTCTTCAATCTAGTTTATTGTTAGGAATGCATAAATGTGGAGGAGAAAATGGTGCTTTTAACTACCTGGCTTGTGATCATGTTTGCTAGAATTGCCAACATGTTGTGTGTATTCCCTCACTCACTCATCAGGAAAGTCCTGCTGGAGAAGGGATTCCAGCGAAGTCCCTCTTCAGAATCAACAGGTAGAGTCGGTTCAGCAGCTGTACATAGGATTGGCCGCGTGATGAATCAAGTGGGTAGGACCTGAATTCTTGATCCGGATATGTGTAGCCGGTACAATGAAGGCCAATGAACGTTCGTGATAATTACGAATGGGTTACTCTCAAACAAACTCGCTGGAATGAGCGCTTGGTGAAGAAGACGCTGAATGCGGCTGGAGGGGGAGAATTATTGAGATCCAGCCGCCGCAAGAAGACAAAACAATATAAAAAAATAATATTATAATATTTTATTATAATATTATTTTATACATAATAAATTAATGAATGGCTCGTATTAAAAGGGCGACGCGGCAGATTCCTTCCACTGATTTCGAGCGGTCCAGAAGAGCTGAAGACATCTATAAATAGGCTGAGGATTCTTCAGTATTATCATCCCATATCAAATAAGAAGTTTAGTACGAGAGAAATAGTGAGAGGGAAACTTATTAGTGTCGAAAAGGGTGAGAGCGAGTTTAGTTTTACTGGGGGTAGTTGGGAGTAGGTACAAATATATTACTCGGGTGGGTAAGGGGTCTCTAGTTTGGGTTTAAACATGAGCGTTAAATTTGTACAGTGTAATATTCTCAATATAGGAAGGTTGGTGCTCTCCGTGGAGGCAGGCGATATTGGCCGAACACGTAAAAATCCCGTGTTCTCTATTGGTGTCATTTCGGCTTTATATTGTCCACATACAATTGTCACAGATCAAATCAACCTTCCGCTGGGCCCGAAAAATTACCGCTCAACCCCAATAAGTGGTATCAGAGCCAAGCTTAATTGAATCTCTGCAAGGATAATGGCGACGGAAAGCAATTTCAAAGTGCGACAATTTGATGGTACGGAGAGTTTCACTCTGTGGTAGAGACGAGCGAAGGATATACTTGTTCAACAAGGCTTGGCAAATCTTTGAAAGGGGA
The DNA here is from genome assembly GCA_027422505.1 of Craterostigma plantagineum. Lineage (NCBI taxonomy): Eukaryota > Viridiplantae > Streptophyta > Magnoliopsida > Lamiales > Linderniaceae > Craterostigma > Craterostigma plantagineum. Next base: position 84,001 of record JAPQWV010001216.1, on the reverse strand, counting down.
AATGGCAAAGCCTGAGAAAATGACGAAAGAAGACTGGGAGGATTTGGGCTCAAGATGTGTCGGCACATTCGTACATTGCGGATAACATTATTAATAATGTTGTTAATGAGGATTCTGCACCAAACGTGTGGGTGAAGTTGGAGGAGCTGCATCTCGGGAAAACTTAACCACAAAGTTAGATCTGAAGTAGGAGCTGTCCCGACCGAAGATGGAGGAAGGTGGAAATCTCATGGATCACATTATCGTGTTCAACGGACTCGTGGATCAACTTGCAAAAGTTGATGTGAAGTTAGCGTAAGAAAATTAAGGCCCTTTTACTTCTTACCTCACTTCCTGATTCTTATGATAATTTGGTCACAACCATCTTGTACGGAAAGATGACAGTGAAGATGGTGGATGTAGAGTCAACTCTTTTGGCGCATGAAAAGATTAGATGATCAAATTATGGGGATAGTCGAAATTCAACGTTGGCTATACACGGGGAGAATCATTGAGGAAGGTTCCACCCAGGGAATTTGGAGGTAGCAGAAGGCAGATCAAGAATGGAGGGAAGAGCATCGTGTGCTACAAGTGTGGTGAGCCGGGACACATCAAGAGGAATTGTCCGACTTGGAGGAAGGACAAGAACGGCGAGAAAGATTCCACAACCATGATAGCACAGGACACGGATGATGTTGTAGACGTTCTCACGGTCTACAATGATGGTGCTTTTTCTCAGGATGAATAGATATTGATGAAAGAAAATATTTTGATACGTTCCAGAAGATACGAAGAGGTTCGTTTCCATGGCTGATGGATACCGTCATGTGGTTCGTGGTGTTGGAACTGTGAAGATCAAAATGACTGATGGAGCGGTGCGAGCTTTGGGTGGTGTGATATTTGTCCCAAAATGGAAGAATTTAATATCCATGAGCCAGTTAGATTCAAGGGCAATGAGGGTTCCATAGCAGGGGGAGTCTGTAAAACCACACATGGCGGAAAAGTCCTACTGAAGGGAGAAGAGCGTGGAGGTTTGTATCGTCTGGGCGGGAGTGTAGTGCAATATATTCTGACTTCGATGGGTTCACAAAGTTGCGCGCGCATGGTGAAAATGCAGACGATGGTGAGAAGGAAAGCCTGCGAGAAGGGGTTGCATCGAAGCCTCTTCAGAATCGACGGGTAGAGTCGTTTCGACAGCTGCACATAGGATTTGCCGCGTGATGAATCAAGTGGGTAGGTCCTGAAGTCTTGATCCGGATATGTGTAGCTGGTACAAGGAAGGCCAATGAACGTTCCTGGTAATTACGAACGGGTTACTCTCAAACAGACTCGCTGGAATGAGCACCTGGTGAAGAAGACGCTGAATGCGGCTGGAGGGGAGAATTGTTGAGATCCAGCCGCCGCAAGAAGACAAAACAATATAATAAAATAATATTATAATATTATTTATATATATAATAATTAATGAACCGTTCATATTAAAGGGCGACGCGGCGGATTCCTGTCCAACGGTTCGAGCGGGGTCCAGAGAGCTGAAGACATCTATAAATGGCTGAGGATTCTTCAGTTATTATCATCCCAAATAAAGTGAGAAATCATTATGTAGGAGAGAGGCCGAGCGGTTCAAGGCGTAGCATTGGAACTGCTATGTAGGCTTTTATTTACCGAGGGTTCGAATCCCTCTCTTCGTACCTTAACTATATATAATAGACCTATTATTAACAACATAACAACAAATAGGTATCAGTTAGAGAGAAATAGTGAGAGGGAAAACTCCTACCAACGGAATCAAAGCCCCAACTTGAAGTCTTACCTGGTCAAAACAGAACCTCTTGAACCTCATGAACAACACCCTCAACCTGCTCACAAATGGAAGAGTGCGGCTCGCTCCCCGTCCTCCCAAGCTCATCCTCTCAAACCCGCTAACACCATAAAACGCTTGCTCCAGTATACAGTGAATAAATAAGCTCATCTTATTACGATTGGATTTAATTATTATTTAAAATCGAGGGACTAAATTGAGAATTTAGAAACCTCAAGGGCCGAATTGAAATTATTATAAAATAAAAAATAAAAATAGAAAAATCTACACATCCATCGTGGGATGTGTAAAAAATATGACTCATGACTCATTAGTTGAGTCATTAACAAGTGTCTCAATTGACGCTTGTTTTACTTGATTAAATAAAAAATTGAATAAATACTAGAACATGAAACGTGGATGAAAAAGATGATAAGCTATGTACTGATTTTGTTCAAAATAAACTAGAGAGAAGAGAAACCAAGTGAGTTTGAGTTTTGAACTTCTAAAGCCACGCACGTCAAGCCACGGGTTCGTTTGACGAGTCCCGATGCCTGATCCGAACTCCGTCTAGCCACCGGGAGCAGTCTCAGAGGTTCGTTCAAGGTCATACCGGCGTGACAATCTAGCCCGGAGGGCCCGGGATCCGGACGAGGTGCTTCAACGTACATCCGAGGCGACGACAGAAGAAATCCCGTTTACTGAAACTATACCTCGAACCTTAAAGATTTGATTTATGAAAATACCAAATGGTATCGGAATAATTCGAAAGACCCCTCGTTACGAATGTCGGAAGTGTAGAATTATTCTGGCAAATGGTGTCGATCGGAAATCGTTCTGATCACCAAATAGTCGAAAAACTGCTGACTGCTGCTTTATTCGATTAGTTTGGATAAAATTATCAATTCGAATAAATTCGAAATAAATTGAATTTTGATAATTCGAATTAATCTTGTATCCCGAGGCTTAGGGCAAAATCTCAGGACCACCGGAGAAGCCAAAGGGGCGTTAGGTCTAATATAGATATTAAAATCGAAAATTCATCACCCTACGAAGTGTCGCCGAGTTAGTTAAATTCCAGGTGCTTATTTTACTTGATTAAATAAAAAAATTGAATAAATACTATAACATGAAATGTGGATAAAAAAGGTGATAAGTTATGTACTTGATTTTGTTCAAAAATAAACTAGAGAGAAGAGAAACAAAGTGAGTTTAAGTTTGAACTTCTAAAGCCACGCACGTCAAGCCACGGGTTCGTTTGACGAGTCCCGACGCCTGATAAAACTGTGTCTAGCCATCGAGAGCAGTCTCGGAGGTTCGTTCAAGGTCATACGGCGTGACAATCTAGCCGGAGGCCCCGAGATCCTGACGAGGTGCTTCAACGCACATCCGAGGCGACGACAGATGAAATCTCGTTTACTGAAGCTAACCTCAAACCTTAACGATTTGATTTATGAAAAATACCAAACGGTATCGGAATAATTCGAAAAACCCCTTGTTATGAAATTCGGAAGTGTAGAATTATTCTGGAAAATTTGGTGTCGATCGGAAATCGTTCCGATCATCAAAATAGTCGAAAGTCGGCAGGCTGCTGCTTTACTCGAAATGCTAGTTTCGAACCAGTGAATTGATTTTACGAAAAAATACCATACGACATCGAATAATTCGTAAGACACCTCATTGCAATTTCGGGAAGCATAGAATTATTGTGCAACGTTTGGTATTGATTGGAAATCGTTTCGGTCACCAAATAGTCAAAAAAAACTGCTGACTGCCGCTTACTCAATTATTTGATAAAATTATCAATTCGAATAAATTCGAAATAAATTCGAATTTGATAATTCGAATTGATCTTGGTCTCCCGAGGCTTAGGGCAGTATCTCAGGACCTCCGGAGAAGCCGAAGGGTGTTAGGTCTAATTTACATATTAAAAATCGAAAATTCGTCACCCTACGAAGTGTCGCCGACTTAGTTAATTCCAATGACGCTTGTTTTACTTGATTAATAAAAATAATTGAATAAATACTAAACATGAAACGTGGGATAAATAAGTGATAAGCTATGTACTTGATTTTGTTCAAAATAAACTAGAGAGAAGAGAAACAAAGTGAGTTTAAGTTTTGAACTTGTAAAGCCACGTACGTCAAGCCACGGGTTCGTTTGACGAGTCCCGACGCCTGATCCAAAATGCGTCTAGCCATCAGGAGAAGTCTCGGAGGTTCGTTCAAGGTGATAACCAGCGTGAGAATCTAGCTCGGAGGCCCCAGGATCCTGACGAGGTGCTTCAACGTACATCCGAGGCGGCAACAGAAGAAATCCCGTTTACTGAAGCTATACCTCGAACCTTAACGATTTGATTTATGGAAAATGCCAAACGGTATCGGAATAATTCGGAGGACCCCTCGTTACAAATGCTGGGAAGTGTAGAATTATTCTGAATAATTTGGTGTCGATCGAAAATCGTTCCGATCATCAAATAGTCGAAAGACGGCAGGCTGCCGCTTTACTCGAATTGATAGTTTCAGACCAATGATTGATTTTACGAAAAATACCATACGACATCAGAATTAAGACACCTCATTGCGATGTCGGGAAGTGTAGAATTATTTTGAGAAGTTTGGTATTGATCGGAAATCGTTTCGGTCACCAAATAGTCGAAAAACTGCTGACTGCCGCTTTATTCGATTAGTTTCGATAAAATTATCAATTCGAATAAATTCGAAATGAATTCGAATTTTGATAATTCAAATTATTCTTGGTCTCCCGAGGCTTAGGGCAGTATGTCAGGACCTCCGGAGAAGCCGAAGGGCATTAGGTCTAATTAGATATTAAAAATCGAAAATTCGTCACCCTACGAAGTGTCGCCAACTTAGTTAAATTCTAGTGACGCTTGTTTTACTTGATTAAATAAAAAAATTGAATAAATAATAGAACATGAAACGTGGGATAAAAAGGTGATAAGCTATGTACTTGATTTTGTTCAAAATAAACTAGAGAGAAGAGAACAAAGTGAGTTTAAGTTTTGAACTTCTAAAGCCACACACGTCAAGCCACAGGTTCGTTTGACGAGTCCCGACGCCTGATCCGAACTGCGTCTAGCCATCGGGAGCAGTCTCAGAGATTCGTTCAAGGTCATACCAGCGTGACAATCTAGCCCGGAGGCCCCGGGATCCTGACGAGGTGCTTCAACGTACATCCGAGGCGACGACAGAAGAAATCCCGTTTACTGAAGCTATACCTCGAACCTTAAAGATTTGATTTATGAAAAATACCAAACGGTATCGGAATAATTCGAAAGACCCCTCGTTACGAATGTTGGAAGTGTAGAATTATTCTGTGAAATTTGGTGTCGATCGGAAATCGTTCTGATCATCAAATAGTCGAAAGACGGCAGGCTGCTGCTTTACTCGAATGCTAGTTTCGAACCACTGAATTGATTTTACGAAAAATACCATACGACGTCTGAAAAATTCGAAGACACCTAATTGCAATGTCGGGAAGCGTAGAATTATTCTGGGAAATCGTTTCAGTCACCAAATAGTCGAAAAACTGCTGACTGCTGCTTAATTCGATTAGTTTGGATGAAATTATCAATTCGAATAAATTCGAAATAAATTTGAATTTTGATAATTCGAATTAATCTTGGTATCCCGAGGCTTAGGGCAGTATCTCAGGACCTCCGGAGAAGCCAAAGGGCGTTAGGTCTAATATAGATATTAAAAATCGAACATTCGTCACCCTACAAAGTGTCGCCGAGTTAGTTAAATTCCAGTGACGCTTACTTTACTTGATTAAATAAAAAATTGAATAAATACTATAACATGAATTGTGGGATAAAAAAGGTGATAAGTTATGTACTTGATTTTGTTCACAAATAAACTAGAGAGAAGAGAAACAAAGTGAGTTTAAGTTTTGAACTTCTAAAGCCACGCACGTCAAGCCACGGGTTCGTTTGACGAGTCCCGATGCCTGATCCAAACTGCGTCTAGCCTTCGAGAGCAGTCTCGGACATTCGTTCAAGGTCATACCGGCGTGACAATCTAGCCCGGAGGCCCCGAGATCCTGACGAGGTGCTTCAACGTACATCCGAGGCGACGACAGAAGAAATCCCGTTTACTGAAGCTATACCTCGAACCATAACGATTTGATTTATGAAAATACCAAACGGTATCGGAATAATTCGGAGGACCCTTGTTACGAATGTCAGGTAGTGTAAAATTATTCTGGAAAATTTGGTGTCGATCGGAAATCGTTCCGATCGTCAAATAGTCGAAAGACGGCAGGCTGCCGCTTTACTCGAATTGATAGTTTCGAACCAATGAATTGATTTTACAAAAAAATATCATACGACATCGGAATAATTCGCAAGACCCCTCGTTATGAATGACGGGAAGTATAGAATTATTCTGGAAAATTTGGTATTGATCGGAAATCGTTTCTGTCACCAAATAGACGGAAACCTGCTAACTGTCGTGTTATTCGATTAGTTTGGATAAAGTTATCAATTCGAATAAACTCGTAATAAATTCGAATTTTGATAATTTGAATTAATCGAGGTCTCCCGAGGCTTGGGCAGTATCTAGGGACCTCGGGAGAAGCCGAAGGGCGTTAGGTCGAATTTAGATATTAAAAATAAAAAATTCGTCACCCTGCTCGGTTCATAATGCGCTTCCACTAACGCCACGTTGCGCTGTTCGGGGGCCGGCGTCAAGTATAGTATGTCGTGATTAATAGTGTGCTTCAGATATCTCAACACTCTTTTTAGTGCTACCCAGTGGCCACTACCCAGGTTACTTGTAAACCTACTAAGTCTACTAATTGTAATACCCGTAAAATTAGTACGGGATTATTTTGTAATGTTCGAAATTAATGAAGATGATTTTCGAACGAAACCAAATTTTCGGGAGCAAACCGAAAATATTAGTTGGGCCGAAATTGTTTAGGAAGTCCAAGTAATTTATAAAGAAAATGACCCAAGTCAAATATTAAGGCCCAAATATAGGGATATTAATTAACCAATTATTAATTAATCAAGCATGGAAAATCACGTAGGTGTGTGATCACCTACTTTGAGGTTAGAGTCTCACCACCTTAAACAACCAATCAAAAGTAAAAGTGAGCAAGGATAATAAAATCGTTACTTAATATCAAAGGAAAGCCACGTTGAAGGGATATACTTACATGCTTGGCAAAGATAGACTTACGATTTGAAAGGTTAGTCACACACCCTAAGTGATAACCGAGAACTTCAATAAGTAATCCTCACTTGTATTTTCCAAGAACAAAACATGAAAGGAACGAGAGGGGCGGAGAATATTTTTGGTAAGCTAACATTTCGAATTAACTTATAAATATTCTATAAGCTAACGTGTTAACACCTTACATGGTTTGATGAAATTTCATTAAGCCGAAAGAAGAAAATACGAAGGAGGAGCAGATCCTAGCAAGCTTGACCGACTTTTCAGCCTAGGGAATTAATCAAAATTAGGCTTGGAGGCTAGGTAGGTGGTTTTTAACCCCTACAAACCCTTTTTAAACCGTATTCTTTTCCGTAAAAATACTAAGATTCGATTGGAAGGCCATTCGAATTAGAAGATTTGAGCTTTATGATTTTGTTAAATTTTCGTTACGTGTTATACGTGAATTCGAACTCAATATATGAGTTCTTTTATGTGTTTATGTGAATCGGGTGATTTTTTTAGGGTTTTATTATAAGTATTTGAAGGAATCGACCAATTATTAAGTTTCGGGCGATTTTGAAATCGGGCGATTATTACTTTCAGTTTCGGGCGATTTTAAATCGCGGGACTGAGTTAATTTTTCGCAAAATCGAGTGGAAAATAGGTCTTAATTGAATAGAAAATAGGCCGATTTGGAGTTTCGGGTCGCAGAAGTATTTCGCGGGCCAAAATAGATTTTTGCAGTGTGTAAAAACAGGTTTCGCGGGCCAGAAGTCGGGTTTCGCGGGCTGAGGTGATTCGCGAATAGTGAGAGACACTGCGGGCCGACTTTGAGTTTCGCGGGCCGATTTCAAATCGCGGGGTGATTCCTGTGAGGGGAGTCGGGCTTTCGCGGGCTTAAAATCGGGTTTCGCGGGTCTGATCAATTGATTTGCAAATCGCCGAAAGCCTCACGAAATCTGGCGTTGACCGTTCTTTCACGGGTTGACCAGAAATTTTAAAAGTGGGTTTCGGGAGAAATTAGTTTTGGGCCTAGACCAATTTTGGAGTGTGTTGACCAGCGGACTTATTTTGGGCTTTTGCCCAATTTTCGACCCAAACATTTAAACTAAAATTACCTTAGGCCCAAATCATTTTAAAATAAAACATTTTCGTACTATAACGTATATTTTCAGGTCAACCCATACTTTAAATTATAAATCTTATTTTTGGATTTTCAAATCATCGGTCTAGTTTGAAATGCTGTACGATTATGTGATTCTCGGTGTATGCGTTTTTGGTGATTGATTTTATGTGTATTACACGACATGCACGTGAGGGGTTGATGTTGTACCGTATTTATACGGTGACGCCTTACGGTGTCGGATGAGTGGGGTAGAGTGACCGTTATTGGTCGTCGAGGTTAGACTCGTGTAGCACCTGGTGGGAGAGGGGGTTTGCGACACCCATCTACTCGGGACTGAGCCACCCGAGGTGCACACCACCGGATATTATTTGGCTCAGGGACGGCCGACAGATGTGAGATGCCTGTCTACTCGGGTTGGTGGTAGGCCACTCAGGGAACAGTCGTCGGGTTGAGATTGTGTGCGGAAGGAGCGACCCGGTATGGCCGGCGTGGGCTACCGCATGATTATGGTGTACCTTGCCATTGCGCGCGTGGGTGCTGAGTCTAGCCGAGGGCCCTGTTATGTATTGATATGTGTAATAGGTTGAGCGTGCATATTTCATGTGTGAGGACATGGGATTGGGTTGAGTACACGCACGCATATGCATTACATGTTTTACTGCCACCTACTGGGCATTTTTGCTCAGGGTTATATTTTTCAGGTGGGACTGAGCCCGACACCGATGGGTGTCAGGGTTGAGATATAGGCTGGCTGGCGGCGGTGACTCCACGGGCTTTTGAGGGCGGAGCGGTACATGGGACGCGACCTGTGGAGAGGCATAGGATAGTGTAGTCGGGTTTGATTTTTTGGGGCTTCGGCCCGTTGTATTATATTGACGCACTTTTGTAGACCCGACTTAGTTTATATATGTTTATTATTTTCTTTAAAAAGTTTTTAATAAATCGGGTCCTCCGCGACTTTCGTTGCGGAAATCCGCCAATTATTCTAATTAGGAAGTAGGGTCGCCACACTAATTGAATATGCCATGTCAGGTCGAGTGCAGTTGGACAAATACATCAGACTGCCAATCACCCGAGCGTATTCTAGTTGCGATACAGGCTCTCCTCTATTTTGCTAAGTGTACATTGGTGTCCACAGGTGTCTTCATCGGACGAAGGCATTAAATCAATTTAACACATTCTCAACATAGTAGATTGTGTAAACACAATTCCTTCGTAAAGAATGGGTTTCTCATGTTTCTCATGACGTCAGCCAAGCCCATATATCTTCATACTGAAATAATTTTTCACCATAATCTTTGTATTCACGTTTCTCATGATCAACATGGCGTCTACGTAAAGATAGACATTCACAAACTCATCGGTGTGCCTTTTATATAAACGCATGTATGACACTGATTAATCTTAAATCCATTCAACAACATCGTCATGTCAAACTTCTCGTGCCATTGTTTCGATGCTTGCTTAAGCCCGTAAAGTGACTTTACGAGTCGGCACACCTTATATTCCTGTTCGAGTTCAATACTTCGGGTTGCCTCATAGATGTTTTTTCCTCGAGTTCTCCATTTAGAAAGACCGTTTTCACGTCCATTTGGTGTATCTCGAGGTCATATAACGCTTCTATCACGATTAAAACCCGCATGGATGTAATCCTTGTCACAAGTGAGTAGGTATCGAATAAATCTTACCCTTACTTTTGATTGAGCCCTTTAGCTACTAAACGAGCTTTATATTTATCAATTGTTCCATCACTATTAAGCTTCCCTTTAAAGATCCATTTGCATCCTAAAGGCTTGCACCACTTTGGGAAATCTACCAACTCCCACGTTGCCTAATTGATTCAATGTCGTTATTAATTGCTTTTTTCCATAATGGAGCTTCTGGACTAGATGTCGTCTAACAACTACATCAGGAGCGGCTGTTCTCTCACAAACCTGTGGATCCTCAGCATTGTATCTCTATTGGAGTTCTTCCGACCTCTGCTCGATATTTCTCCTGATGACCTTGAGCATCCCATCGCAAAACTTATGAATCTCAGTCTTCAGCATCATCCTAATCTTCTTGGCAATTGGATTGTGGTAGGTGATGCCTAGGACTAAGCTGATGTGCACATGATTGCTTGGAAGCCCTTCGACTCAGGTCCTTTGTTGAGTGGTTCGGCCATGTTGACCTTCTTCATGTTGCTCTCCAGAGCCATCTGAAGGTCATGTGTCGCAAAGTATTTGACTTGGCACATCATGAACCGGTAGAGCCCTGGAAAATTTAAAAAAAGAGGAACGATTCTATTTGGTTTTAAAAAAAGAGGAACGTGTTGTCAAATGACAGAAATACCCTTACTAAAAAACTGGTTAAGCAGTCTAATCCGACTCATTAAAAGCGAAAACTTATCCGAGTATTATTCGAGTTATAAGAAAACTCGATTAAACAACTCGAATAACAGCTTATCAGAATTATTAAAAGAAAAAACTATACGACCTTTATTCGAGTTACAACCGACACTCGAATACTAAACTCGAATAATATTTCGATGTGATAAACTAACTCGAATAATACTCAGAAAATTTAAACCAAAAAAGTAGCACTATTCGAGTAACTTACGAGTAACATTTTCGAGTCACAACTCGAATAGAAAACTCGAATTAAAAACTCGAATAAGACGCATTTTATAAAGCTCGCAAAGAAAATTAGACCCAAATCACTCGAAAACCTAATTCTCTCGCGATCTATTTTCGAACCAAAGCCCTAACTCAAAAAATCGTACACAAAACCAAGCATAATCATCAATCACGAAAAGAAAAAAGAGTTCATCGGAGCCTTCCGCGCCTCAACGTAACTGAGTGGATGAGCAAATCGACGCCGGTAGAGCCACGGTGATCTTTTTTGTCGAGTTTTGTGTTTTTGTTAAATCGAATTGGTCAAACGTATTTCTTGGTTAGATCTTTCGTTTCTTGCGTTAAATCGATCGGTTTTGAGGTTATATCGTTGGGCAGACGTCGTAATCGGTCGGATTTTTGTGAAAATCGTATTCGCCGATTTCCGAGTAAATTATTCGAGTAACAAGGGTTCGAATACGTTTTTTCCTATTCGAGTAACATTTTACTCGAATAATTTACTCGAATAACAGTGAATTTTCATTGTTTCTCATTTTCTTTGCATTTTCAGATCTATTTTCCGACGAAGTTGCCGGCGGAAAATTTCTACCATGCCATCCTCACTCTGAACTCGCAGTACATGACGGTATGCGAACACATCCGTACGCTATTGAACGAGGAGGAGATGGAGGAGATGGTCAGACGGACTCAGTTCGGGAATCTAATTAAGGTGGCCCGAGACCACTACAACTCGAACATGATCCTGTGGTTTTTGATGAGCCGGCAGGTGGAGTATATGCCGGAGTCGAAGGAGTTCTGGATGGTCGTTCGTGGGCGACCGTTAAGATTTTCATTGGTCGAGTATTGCCTACTCAGGGGCCTCGACTGCGGCGCTAATGAGCCGGAGATACTGACACGCTGAAATACTAGCAAGTGTACTAGGTCGTGCAAGTAGTATAAAACGGACGAAGTCCGAGTATCGATCCACGAAGACAGCTCGATTAATTCTAAGAAAATATTCCTAATTCAAATTTAGACTAAAGGAATTTTTATAGTTTTGATGATTCGATAAAAGAGATAAAACACAAATAATAAAATAAAGGCAAATAAAAGGTGAGGATAGAGCAGTTAACGACGAACGTGATTAAGACACATGCTCGGCACGAAATATTCCTACGTCTTCATGCAATATCATCTATCTAATCAACATGAATCAAGTCAAGGTGGAATTTCCTAACATACGTGCTACCCGTTATTCACGTAACTAGCAACCCTACGTAAATAGAGAACCAATCAACTATATGTCTATATGACTGTAGTTCCTATACGTGCATTCGATCTTCGTGAAATTCCCCGAGTTTAGACGCTTTCGGCGCCTAAGGTCTCAGAAACCACACATACGAAACCGAATTCCATCTCTGGTCGGTTTTACGTAGTGGTATTCAATGTTTTGTTCTAATCGGTCTAATCACTTAGTCCGTCTCATAAACCAATCAATAATCATACGCATGGAGGCCAATAATACGTACGCATATGAAGCACAAACAAAGAATACATAACTTAACTCATATGATTAAATAGAAAATAATAATTGCATTAATACGTAGTCATAACGGCCTCACACGGCCTCAATCACAAAAGAAATTAGCCTAGCATATTAATATACGAAAACGACAAAGAGTCGAAAGAAAACATTGTCGAAAACGAAATATTAAAAAGGTAAGAAATCGCCCTCGTTACGGTGTTCGCGTCGTCTCTTTATTTTCAGTCGTCGCTTCCTCCCTCTCTCAGCTCTCGGCTTCCTCTGCTCTCGTTTTTCAGTCCAAAAGCCTTTCTTATTATTCGTTGTCAAGCTTCCTTAAATAAAAAGCCAATCCACCGACTTTTTTTCCTCCCCACATCCGATCTTCTAGCATATATTAGTATCCAAAGTTTTAAATGGGAAGATTTGGTCATGATTTGAATTCCCTTGCACGTGTGTGGGTATTGTGTGGGCCATAATTGGTTAAATAATATCTCTTGTGGGCTTAAGCTATTAATGGGCTGAAGTTTAACACATATAAACCCATTCTTGTCATCATTAGAGTGCATCCCAAGTCTTCATTAGTGTGATGTCCCATGATCGATCTCGAGGCAACAATTTGTACCAATCTTGATTGTACCATTCTATGTCCCCCTATTCTCGTCATTTGCTCCATTTTACATGGTTATCTGTCAAATAAGAAATATGAACATAAACGTAGGATATCCAAGTATATTAGAATAATAACATCGAAAATACGCTTTTACGGGGTATCAAAACAATGTAGATTCCTAACTTATCAGATACCGTCATCGAACGAGTTTGCGGAGAGGCATTGGCCTGGTGTTAATCCTATTTATTTTTATCATTTTGATTCTTTTTGTACTTCGATTTCAAAAACTAACGTTTGTTTTATGGCTCGTAGGCAAGCCCGTTATATATTATGTCGATTTGGATAGGAAAGTCTCGGGAATGATTCGTGACGCCGGTGGAAACTCAGGCGTGAATCCGAGAAATTGAAGATCACGGCCCTTTATTTTGCCGTCGGGGTGCTAGGGGAGCGAGGGTAAAGAAGGACTTGAAGGTGAAGGAGGAGTGGCTCAGTCTGTTGGAGGACTTCGACCGCTTCAACGAATATCCTTGGGGAGGATATCATTCGAGGAGGTCGTTTATGGTCTGAACAAAGACCTTTTGGGGAAGCACATGGAGATGACATCGAAGGGAAAAATCCAAACAACCTTCGATATCAGCGGCTTCGTCATGCCGCTTCAGGTAATTAGTTTTGTATTATTTAAGACATGTTATATTTATTTTAACTTATGTTTACTCTCTTTTATCAGGTTCTGGCGTACGAGTGCTGGCCGACCGTCGGGCAGGAATTCGTCGTGAGAAAAGGCGGCGAAAGGCTCCCGATACCCCGGATGTGCCATTGGAAGACCACATTTTACGGCAAGAGCTCTGCTCCGAGAGGGCAAGAGGTCGAGCGTGCATTCGGTGCCGTGGGGATGGATGTAAGTATATATATTTATTTATTTATCATATGGATTTATTTCGAATGCATTTTCTAAATTGTACAAATACACAGGACGTGCGGTGTTGCCTTACACCGACAGATGCTGAAGCCGATTCAAGGCACTTCCGCACGGTTGTCGACTTTTCTGGCAGCAGGCATGATGCCGTAACCCAGAGGATAGTGGAGCATCTTCTAAGTGGGCTGCCGGTCTACTGCTGCCAGCATCGGCTTGCTCCGTCTCCTCCTCGGCCGTCTCCTCCTCCGAGGCCGTCTCCTTCGAGGTCTTCTCCTCCGAGGCCGTCTCCTCCTCCTTCCGGCTCAATAATCGCCCATTTTGATAGAAGAATGGACAGGCTGGAAGGCGATGTACGGGATATGCGGGCGGAGATTAGGGACCTGCGCTCGATCGTGCTCGAAGGTATGTCTTACTTAATGTTTATTTTATGAGATTATATTGATATTACGTAAATCTAACATAATACTCTAATTTTGTAGCCCTTGAGAGCCTGACGCCGAGAATGGTGCGGGATATTATGAGGAGCTACGATCAGGACATGCCGCCTCCTTCGCCTCCTCATTCGCCGCCGATGTGGAGTCGGGACATGCCGCCGCCTTCACCTCCTCCTTCGCCTCCTCATTCACAGAACGTGACGGGGAGTCGGGAGCAGGGGGCGAGAATGTGGAGATGGAGGACGAGATGGATATAGATATGATGAGGCCGCGGTCGTGGCGGCGGAGAGGGCCGCGGCGGAAGCGGCGGCAACGACGGAGAAGGCGGCGGCGGAGAGGACCGTGGCGGAGAAGGCGGCGGCGGAGAGGGCCGCGGCGGAGTAGGCGGCGGCGGAGAGGGCCGCGGCGGAGAAGGCGGCGGCGCAGAGGGCCATGGCGGAGAAAGCCGACGCGGCGAAGAAGGCCGCCGTGGCGAAGAAAGCGGCGTGGGCGGAGGCGCAGAGGGCCGCCGCTGCGTAGAAAGCGGCGGCCGAGGAGGCGGAGAGGGCCGCCGCGGCGAAGAGCAAAAAACGACCACGGGCTGAACGTGCGAAGAAGAAGTCGAAGCTGCTTTCGAGTCCGTATACGCCGACGCCCGATTCCACCCCTCGCGCTACAATACAACGCCGAGCGCAGATAGAGCAGATCATTGGTGAGAGGGTGAAGAATTGGGATGCCGTCGCGGTAGAGGTGGCAAGAATGGGCGAAAAGGATGGACGGGCAGGAATGCTCAACGCGTCGTTCGACAAGAAATTCTTTGCCGATCTGGCCACTCCGAAAGTGTGGATCTCGGACGAGGTATGTGTGTTTTTTGCTAAATATGTTCTAATTATTTTGTTTAATAACATTATATGCTATTATTGCAGCACGTCAACGAGGCATTCAACGCGTTTATGGCGATCCAAGAAAAATGCGTGCCTGAGGAGCGAATCGCGTACATGAACACGAATTTCGCACATGCAGTCAAGTATGAGTCCGCCAAACCGCGACCGTGGGACATATCCTCGTTCGAGCAATTCGCCACGGGAGAGATCAATGCGACGTACGGCAACAAGTTGCTTCACTGGAGCCAAGCGGCTGTGGCCGTCATTCCATTGGCGTTTAGAAGCCACTGGTGCTCCTCGTCGCTCGGTTCAAGGAGAGGAACATCCTCGTTTTGGATTCAGACCGCAAAAGCGATTCGGACTTGAGGTTCATGAAGCCGTTCCTCGAACCCTTGGCCGAAGTGATACCTCTTATGCTTCAACACGTAGGTGTGGAGCAAACTACCGTGGAGAAGTTTGCTTGGGTGCGGTGCCCCGAGTTCCCTCAACAAGTCCTCAGGTAATTTTCTTATTTTCTCACTTTCTTATTTTCTTATTTTCTTAAACCTGAAATTGTTCTATTTTTCGAGCAGCGGAGACTGTGGTATATACATGCTTAGGGCGGCTATGTCTTTGTTGATCGGTAACAAAGATGATCTCTACGCTTTGGACGATTCTTTAGTAATCCTTATCTCATGTAGTATGTATTATTTTATTAATTTCCTTTTCCTTTTGGCTAAGTAATCGAACCGTAGGATAAGTTTTAGGTCTCTTTATATTACCTCTTTAATACTTGGATTCGAATTTAGGTCTAGCCCAATTCATGGCCAAATCCCATTTTAGTTCTAATATATGGTTCGAATTTGTTAATTTTTATTAATAATATCTTCTACCAAAAGGCATCTTATACTAATTACTTCTAAGTTCTAACTTAAATTCCTACTACGTTAGTTATTCTAATAGCACATAAGCCATATAGGACTATATCATATATAGCATGAAATCACATAATCATATTTATATATATGGCCGTAACACATCTATCATGTAACTCACATAACACACAAGCCACGTAAAGCACTAAAATAGTAGTACGTTTATTACAAAATAATTTGTGTGCCATAATTATTCTCCCATAGTCTTAACATTTTTATCTAATTAATCCAACAAGGTTTCTAATTAAATACTCTCCACCACTAATTTTATTGTAAATCCCGTAATTAAATTTTACGGGTATTACAATCTGCAGTGAAGAAGAAGGTTGCTACCTTTTCAATTTTAAAATAATCATTTCACTCCAATGCAGAGTTAAAATGTACTTCATTGGCTGTAGCACATTCGGGTGATGCGGGAGAGTTCGACAGTTAGGTAATAATAGTTCTTCTTTTGTAATTATTTTCGGAAGAGACAAAAATGATTGTGGTCCATCACCGTGGAAAATCCTTGAGTGAAGAATAATCAACCGAAAGGAGATCAATAGTTCCCCTAATGAGTTACCGAGGAAGAAATCGAAGTGGTGAAAACACTTTCTTCACTCGAAAAAACTCACAAGACGTAGCTTTTCAAGTGGGCCCGCATACGTAATAGATTGGCCCTCAAAACGGCGGATCCGACGAGACTGGTAGGATTAGTATTAAGATGTTATGCATTCTTACGCTTATTCACATTTGAATCATATCTAACTAACTGCTGGGATTCTCGAAATTTCATGTTAAATCAGGAATTTCTTTGGAGCAGTCGTACAGTCTTGGAATGTATAATATCGTCATTTTCAGTGTTGTGGCACTCTGAGTTTGACACACGATGCGTGATTATTACTTAGAATTGTGGAGCCGATGAGCACAACGTGTTATTCAAGGGTGGCAATCTCTTAGATCAAAACTTGCAGCTTGAAGGTAAACAAACCATCTAACAACTGACGATCTTCTCTGTGGCATGTGGGGTAAAGTTAGATGCTCAGATTTTTTGATTATATTATAGTCTATAAATAGTCTTACATCATTAACATTACTAAGAGTCTTACTAATAGAAAACTAAAGAGTCTGCAATTTCAGTTGTGTCTTTATCATAGCATGTGTAGTTGCTCCAGATGATCATTGTCCCGAAGTATGTGATTTCTTTGCTACGTATTTGAGTATTAGGTCATTAATATCTTTGTATATGTGTCACATGTTTGAGGACAAACTGAAGTCATATTCATGCTTATTGTTTGTTTTTTTTTTCAGCTAATGGCAGCAGCAAAGCAAAAGATGTCTAAGCCACACAAGAAATGTACGCCCCATTCTCAAGATTTGTTGCTGCTGCGGTTTCATAGTTTATGTTTTTTATTCCTCTAAAAGTATGTTGCAGGGCCTGTTGAATTTTCTTTCCCTAGAATGACATGCTGCCCTCTATCTTGCAATATTCAGTTCTTCCTCACGCGAATCATGGAAGAACGGGGCTATTGCGAGTCTACGGTGTTGTTATAAGGGAAGTAATGAATACTGAATGAGGAGAAGAAGGTTTGTTTACTACTTGCATGACGTAGTTTTTGCATGTTTTTTTTATTTTATGTTTTGCAGGTAGCTTTGCCATGGGTTATGTAGGTTTATGTTATTTTATGCTCCTCAATGTTATGTAAAAAGATATGTGATTAATTCTAGAGTTATTATTCACTGCATCAATATGCGATTTATGCACTACTGAGATTTTGCACGACTGATGTTTGCACTACCAAAATTTTGCACGACCGATGTTTGCACTACTCAAATGACATAAGTGATTTTCTGAATTTAAATGTTAAACATAATTGTGGAAAAACATACCAAAACCGCAATAAAAATCATTGATTCCCAATTAAAACGTGATCAGAAATTTAATAACATATCTTTTTACAAAACATTGAGGAGACGTGTTAAGATCATAATCTATATTGAGTTCAGGACATATTAAACGATTTAATTACACTACTGTTAACAAGTGTGTCAAATAGAATAATTAACATCATCCAAAAATAAATCAAACTATATTTAACTTAAGTCAAATAGAAACAATTTACTTATACTAAAACTATGTACTGTATTATGCAAAAGAACACTACAACAAGTTACTTACACTACTATTATCAGTAGTGCAATTGAAGTCATTACTTACATTACCGTTAGTAATAGGGCAATTTAGGTCATTACTTACACTATTTTTATCAGTAGTGCAATTTCAGGCAAAACATTTGATTACACTACTGTCTAGGTATCAGTCGCAACTGCGAGATATGACATACTATGCGATTTACCCCAGTCAAAATCATCAGAACAAATACCAAAACATAAATGGTAATCATAAATCGAAATGAAAAAACGTGTAATTACATAAACCCGAAATCAATCAATCCACATTTTAACCTAATATTAAAGAGTGAAATTGGAGAGGAAAAGTGATAATAAACCACACTACAGTAAACGACGAAGGAAAGGGAAAAAAATTTCAGCAACGCACCAATGAATCCAACAACGAAGCAGGTACGGAATTCCTAAGATGACCCATGCAGCGCTGTTCAATACGATACTTTTCATATTTCTGAATAAAGTTCCCAAATATTAGATCTATTGTTATCGGAATTTAAGATGAACTGCCCATGTCTTTTCTTCCTGTGTTGTCATTCTGTTTTGCAATTATATGTTACTTTGTTTGTATACTATGCTGGTAGCAAGAAATTCACTATTACGTATGAGAAGTTCGTGTCGTTACTGTAACACAGTCAACATTTTTATATTGGTGCACCTGTTACTGCGTGGCACTTTGAACTGTTGATTACTTCCTGAGTAGTGCGATCTGAGTCAGTAATTTTGTAACAAATAAATTCGCGCTGCATAACTGTAGATTGTATGCTTCAAAAAATAACTCCAAATGAAATTTATTTTGCATACATGTGACACTTAGGGCACAAATCTCTGACCAGGCTGTTGTTCCTTGCAAATTAAACCTCTGTGCTGACTATAAGTCCTTCAGCAATCTAATAATCAATTAGCTCAACGAAGAGGAACGACAACAGTTTCTCGAAAAATTGCCATTCGCCAAGTTGATAATTTCTGCGGAGCAATTCAATCTGTCCTACCAAATAATTTGGTTTTTGATGAAGTCACAGGTTGAGGTGGTGATTTTGAAGACCTATGGATGATAATAAAAAACAAATTCAATACGGTTCTCGCAAATGGAATTTTCTATATTAACAGGGCTGAAATCTGGAATACCACCTACAAATAAATCCGAACCAGAATTTCCTGACAGAACACTTCCCTGGAAAAACAAAATCACATTTCAGGAAGCAATCGATAAATTCTCTGATATGCCCCGCTCAGATTCAACTGGATGTAATCTAGAAAAACTGAAGCTAGCCAACGTGTTATTCGTTGCAGGTGTACTGCAACAGCAAACTACACGAAGATAGTACAGATAGAGAAAAACTTTCTTTATTTAGTGAGTGATTTAGACGCGTTTAACAGTTACCCATGGCGAACCATCGGATATAGAAAAGTGCTTTCATCGATGAAGAGAAATATTCTATCAAATAGGGAAACTGTCGCCAACAATGGAGGCAAAAGAACTTTGACGTTGAATGGAATTGCACCATGTAAGAACGTCACAATAGTGCATTATAACAGTGTACAACAGTCGTGCATTCGTATGCCAAATGTCACGGCCGTACGTGAACATAATGCATGCTTATCTAATAATTTATTGGATGGCAGTGTGTAGACGGAAAGGAATATGTTTGACACTGACTATAGGAGATTTCATCCATTCAGATATGTTTTTACAGGTTTTGACGTGTAATTGTAACATCTCATCGGAAACATTACATTGAACCAATTTAAGAACATATTGATAGATTTATTTACTTTGCGCGAAACGGTTTGTCTTATGAATGCATAGAATAACATAAAAAATCTATGAGAATACACTACCGATGAAGACTATAACGACTCTTGCAAATTGTTCGCCCACTGCAATACATTAGAACATTATATTCGCACCACTGTCACACAAAAATGTAAACGATGACACGATTAATAAAAAAGATATCATTACAAAAGTTGTATGAATTACTTAATCATACGAACTTTATTTCATCTAACACGTTAATATTGACCATATAACTTTCGATCGTGATTACAAATTTTAAAAATGAAAAATGAGAAGTAACAGTTATAAAAAAAAAACCCTCCCACGGTATATTATTTTTTGCCATTTTGTTGTATATTGATTAAGTATTTTCTACTACTATAATTTATATTGATTTGCTCAAGTAGCTATAATTGCACTACAGACCATTAAAACTGTTGGCAGCTTATTCTCTCCATAAATATTCTTATTGTAAGATTGAACCAAACTGCGTTTGGATATTGCTAGACCATTATAAAAAACATAATAAATATTTAACATAATTGTTAATATAAAATATCAGATACTATGACAATTGAAATATTTTACGTAACATTTTCCGATTTTTGTACATGGTTTCTTAAAGCGTAGATGGCAGTGGAGTACACATTCTGCGAAATAGAATTACATTATTTGTTCGTCATGACAAAATCCACAGGATCTTACCATCGCAGGTTGATGAATTTAGGAAGTATCTAAAAGCTTCTGTGTTTTTCAGTGTTAGTGGCATTGACCTCCTCAGAATGGGGATTAGTAAACTTCTACTTTTGGTTTCTTTTTATGCTATATAACTGAAACATTCCTGCACAAGTATTTGAACGACCTCGATTCACCAAAAATATCCAACTTTGCACTACTGACAGAGATTTAAATATTTTAATATGTAAATGTTAACTTGGTGACTAAAAAAATTATTATGAATGATTCATAAATTTACGCATATACATATAATTGAGATTTGTTTTACATTGTCCCATGCATAAATGAAAATTGTTTGCTTATTAGGTAAGACAAGCATTAATAATAAATGACAGAATAACATTGGAAATATATCAATATACACTACTGATGAAGACTTACACGATTAAGTACTGATCAAGTAATTTCTATGACTGCAATTTAGGTTGACTTTCTCAAGTTTCTAATGTTGCACTACCGATCATCATAGCATGTTGCCAGCTTATTCAATACTCTTATTGAAAGAATGAACCAGTATTTGATATTGCAAGACGGTTATTGAAAACATAATCAATATTTACATATAGAAAAAAATTAAAAATGCGGGGCAATTTTGTTTTTCTGAGGCGGGTCTCGGGTCCGCTATAAATTAAATGGGCGGGTCGGTCCACTATAAAATAAATGCCTCAATCGCGGATCTCGGGTCTTTTCGATAACGATCGATCTAATAAACTAAAAAATCTTGATGTATCTTGAAAGGAATCAGATAGACGTGGGATGAAGAAAGATGAACTTGAAGATGATGCAATAGTCAACATTGTTTACCATGAAGTCTACAACAATTAGGTGAGAGATTGCTTAACTGAAGGTATGTAATAAGAACATAATACTACTGTTGTATAATATTATAATGCACTACTGCGGCGTACAACTGTTTCAATAACAGTCATGCAATAGTTTCGTACAGTCGTGTAGTTTCTTGCGGGTGTAAAAGAGTATGTAGTCTACAACAATTAGGTGAGAGATGCTTAACTAACGGTATGTAATAAGAACATAATGCACTACTTATGTATACAGTTATAATGCACTACTACATCGTTCATACTCCCCTTTCCTAAATTACATGATTGTTTCAATAACATTCGTGCAATAGTTTTCGTACGGTCGCAGTTTCTTGCGGGTGTAAAGAGTATGTATTGGAACATTTATTCTGGTTTCTTTGTTTGAAGTTCTACATAATTATGTTTCTAATTTCATAATCCATAATAAACATTTATTTAGGGTTTGTCCTGTTTTTGCACGACTATATTGAAGCAGTCGTGTAATTGGGCGGGTCTCGGGTCTACTAAAATAAGTGGGCGGGTCTCGGGTCTACTAGAAAATAGATGGCCCGATCGCGGATCTTGGGTCTTTCCGCTAACAATAGATCTAACAAACCAAAAAATCTCTTAAAAATTAACCCCGTGCGTTATCTCTTAAAAATAACCCGTGCAACGCACGGGGTTAAACTAGTAATATCAATGAAAGAATAATTAAAATAATACAAGTGCAACAATTCAACAACAATTGTAAGTTAATGGTGATTATTTCTCCAGTAATCGATGTGAATTCAGCGAAAATTTACTTATTGAGGGTTTGGAAATTTGTTCGGTATGTCAGCTCACTTATGGTTCTCTCAACTAGTATGATTATTTCTCCATTAATAGATGTGAATCAAGCAAATTTATTTGAGGGTAAAGTTGTTCGGTTTCACTTATAGTTCTCTCAACTCGTCAGTAACTATTTCTCCATTAATCAATGTGAATCCAACGAAAATTTATTCTAAATTTGTATGAGGTTTGGAAATTTATTTGCTATGTTAGTTCCTCATACCCAGTTATGAAATATTACCATTGATGAATTTTTGCAGTGACATGTCCACCACCAACCGCTTGTGCTCTGTTAGTAAATGAAAATTCATTGGACAATTTCATTAACTTTTTTTTGCACTTCTCTCTTTTTTTCAGCATGCGGACATCTCGTTTGTTATGGGTGTAGCACATCTTATATGACAAAATATGCAACATAAGTGTCCCCTATGTAGTGTCATAGTAACGCACTTGCCCTTTCTTTGTCGAATGATCGTCTTTGTTGTTAACATACTGTATCCCAAATCTGAAACAGCTTTAGGTGCTTTTTCATTTAAAAATTCATTGTATTATGGTCTGAATTAGTTTTATATTATTTGACTTGGTTGTTACTGACCCAACCTTAGAACAAGTAAACGAGTTGGAGGTGTTGGACAAGCTCTCCAATATCTTAAAGTGTGATGTCTGCAAGAAACTCTTGTTTCGAATTGTTGTTAGCATGCGGGCACGGTCAGTATGTTTTACTTTACAAAAGATATAATTGTCGCTCTTGTAAACACCAATCTGCCTTCTTGAAAACCTAAGATACCATATTTCTTCAATCTAGTTTATTGTTAGGAATGCATAAATGTGGGGGAGAAAATGGTGCTTTTAACTACCTGGCTTGTGATCATGTTTGCTAGAATTGCCAACACGTTGTGTGTATTCCCTCACTCACTCATCAGGAAAGTCCTGCTGTAGAAGGGATTCCAGCGAAGTCCCTCTTCAGAATCAACGGGTAGAGTCGGTTCAGCAGCTGTACATAGGATTGGCCGCGTGATGAATCAAGTGGGTAGGACCTGAATTCTTGATCCGGATATGTGTAGCCGGTACAATGAAGGCCAATGAACGTTCGTGATAATTACGAATGGGTTACTCTCAAACAAACTCGCTGGAATGAGCGCTTGGTGAAGAAGACGCTGAATGCGGCTGGAGGGGGAGAATTATTGAGATCCAGCCGCCGCAAGAAGACAAAACATATAATAAAATAATATTATAATATTTTATTATAATATTATTTTATACATAATAAATTAATGAATGGCTCGTATTAAAAGGGCGACGCGGCAGATTCCTTCCACTGATTTCGAGCGGTCCAGAAGAGCTGAAGACATCTATAAATAGGCTGAGGATTCTTCAGTATTATCATCCCATATCAAATAAGAAGTTTAGTACGAGAGAAATAGTGAGAGGGAAACTTATTAGTGTCGAAAAGGGTGAGAGCGAGTTTAGTTTTACTGGTGTAGTTGGGAGTAGGTACAAATATATTACTTGGGTGGGTAAGGGGCCTCTAGTTTGTGTTTAAACATGAGCGTTAAATTTGTACAGTGTAATATTCTCAATATAGGAAGGTTGGTGCTCTCCGTGGAGGCAGGCGGTATTGGCCGAACACGTAAAAATCCCGTGTTCTCTATTGGTGTCATTTCGGCTTTATATATAATAGACCTATTTTATTAACAACATAACAACAAATAGGTATCAGTTAGAGAGAAATAGTGAGAGGGAAAACTCCTACCAACGGAATCAAAGCCCCAACTTGAAGTCTTACCTGGTCAAAACAGAACCTCTTGAACCTCATGAACAACACCCTCAACCTGCTCACAAATGGAAGAGTGCGGCTCGCTCCCGTCTTCCCAAGCTCATCCTCTCAAACCCGCTAACACCATAAAATGCTTGCTCCCAGTATACATTGAATAAATTGGAACATTCTCCTCGGTGCTAACGAAGAATCGAGAGGACTACCTCTCTAGTCTCTACTGACGTAGGGCATTTCGCACTTGATTTCTTTTGTCTGATTTAACTTTCTTCGTTCAATTTAGAAATATCCTATTGAAGAAATAAGGATGTGTTGTACTCTGATATTTCGGAAAGCATGGATGTGTTGGGGTTGAGCAGTAAGTTTTGGGCTCAGCGGAAGGTTGATTTGGATTCGTGACAATTTTATATGGACAATATAAAGCCGAAATGACCCCAATAGATAACACGAGATTTTACGTATTTCGGTCAATACCGCCTGTACCCACGGAGAGCACCAGGTTTACTATATTGAGAATAATACAGCGTACATATTTAATGCTCGTGTTTAAACCCAAACTCGAGACTCCTTACCCACCCGGGTAATACATTTGTACCTACTCCCAACTACCCAGTAAAACTAAACTCGCTCTCACTCTTATTGACCCAGAGAAATCAGGGAGCTGGCTTTTGTTGGTCCCGAAATGCACCAAACAAGGAATCAAAGAGGCTAAATGGAATGAAGAAGGGAGAGTTTCTCACCTTTAGTGTGTGTAGTGTGTGAAAATTAGGGTTTGCCTTTAATCTTTGATTAGCTTTCAAAGTGAGTTGGTAAAACCTTATATACCACATTAACCCTAGGTATATTAAGGCCCAATCACTATAATAAAATTATTACATTCTAGTCCAAAGCCCAAGTTAATAGATTAATACAAAATTAATCCCAAGACTTAAACTATTGACACAATCAATTAAATATCCTAACAATCTCCCCCTTTGTGTCAATTGTTGGGAGTCTTGAATCTTGAGCGTAGCGTTGGTGGTTTAGCGTGTGAGTGTGTCGCGAAGCCCTAGCTTGAACTCGAAGGCGCGGAGGTTCCTTCGAAGTACCAATCGATTAGCTATAGCGTCAATGAGCTTCGCGAACTTGGATCGGCAGAGGGGATCTTCTTCTGAAAGTATGCGGCAGATCTTCATTAGTTTGTCTTGGATGATGGTGAGCGTTCCATCCGAAACTTTGCCACTTCAGAGCAGCGCAGCATCCTCATCTTTCCCTTATAGTTCGAGTAGACGACCGCGCGATCATCTCCGTCGATCACATCGCCCTCTCGGTAGTCGTCCGCGTTCTTGAAAGATGGGCGAGTCAGATTCACCTTCTTCAGGTTGTGCTCCACCGCCATCTGCAGATCGTGGGTGGCGCAGAATCTGACCTGTCGGAGCATGTGGCGTTTGATAGCCACATATCCCATGGTGACCGGTTCAGCACGTATGAGATGTCCAGAGATTCTGAGGACGAGTCTGAACTGCTTCATGGATTCCAGCATGCTGTACAGGTCCGCCCAGGCGCAGAAACTTGAAGTCCGCCTCACTGACTTCACAGTAGCTCTCATCCTGCCTCATTACCGTGAATACCGGGTAATGGACAGGTCCTTTGGACTCTTGGCGGAGGTCAGTGACTTTGCAGATGGGGGCCCGACTCATTTCCTGAGCGATGTTTTCCTCATCGGACAGCGTCCTATCTGTGCATTTGTGGCACAGAAGGCTCCATTGATAGAGTTGCTTCTTTCTCTCGCTCCAACTTTGGATGTTCATCAGCTCATACTCGTCGAAGGTGGTGATGATCTGCTCCTTGCATCGCCAGATCCTCTTCCTGATCTCTTCTTGAAATGGTGCGGTGATCTTTTTGTTTTCCCACGGTGCTTCCGGTATATCCACCGTGGGTACATCCGTTTGAGCAGCAGGGGCTTCAGTTTGCTGCGCTTGGAATTGCAGGATGTCCTCAAGCTCGGCCGGTTCAGCGTCGTACTCCTCTCCGTTCTCGTCGTCTGCGGTGTTGATCAGCGTAAGTGAGGCCTCCATGAGCAGACGTCGAGCGTTTTCTACCAACTTCCTAGCTGCTACTCCATCGGCGAGCGTGTATAGCCATTCATCATTGAAGATGTAGGCTTCGATTTCGTTCTGTGCGCAATAGACATCCTCGGAAGCCAGGTTGGGATCAATGTTGAGAGGGGTATGGCTGTGTGGTGGCGAGGGTGTAGCGTCGGAGGAGTTAGTGGATTGTGGGGATGGAATTGGTGGAGATTCTGGTGGTTCGGTTGAGGTGATGGTTTTGGCAAGGATGATTTGGGTGACGGTGGTGTAGATGTGGTGTGGCCTCTAGCGTCGATGTGACAGCTAGAGGTTCCGAGGTGGTGGGTGGAGATGATGTTGAGGTGGTCTCTAATGTCGATGTGACGATTAGAGTTTCGGAGACGGTAATGGGTGGTAGTGAGGGTGTTTTGGCTAGTGACTCAGGGTGAACAGGGTGGGATTTTTGGCTAGTGGGTTGTGAGGTTTCTGGTGCAGGCGTCTTTTCAGGTCCAGAGGAGGAGGGCGGCGTCGATTGCATGAGTCCTTGGATTGTGAGTCCAGCTGCCTATTCTCCCCCTCGCGGCGATCTTGATCATCATCTTGATCGTCGCGCCTGGTCCTGCTGGATTCGCCTTGAGCACGGCAGGACATGGGTTGTGTCATTATGCGCTTCATCTCCTGTTCTTCCTCGTCGAGTTCCGTCATCGATTCGAATCGGGCTCGGAGGATGTAGAATAGTTCCTTGGCAGAGATGGAGGAGAGAAGATCATCGGCGTCCGTGTGTTGCATGGGTGGTGGCGTCTCCGAGGCCACACCTTTGCCTTTGTCGACGGTGGACGCATCGAGACGCGCGTAGACTTGATCGAGAATCGACGCTTCAAGAGTCTTTGCAAACTCTTGAAGACGTGTCTCTAGCGCAGTCTCGGTGACAAAATGGGGTAAATCTGACAAGTTGGAATCACGAAGAAATCCAACTGACACCGAATCGGTGAATAAAGCCGATCGGCCGCCCGTTTTGCACAGGTCTGGTAAAGACGGGGTCACTCAGACTTCCCGTTGGCATCATCGAGGAGACAGACTCACTCGTGTGATGGCCTAGGCTCACGGTTGTTGTTATGTTGGCCGTGCTAGGTCTTCCGCTCTCAGTCACATAGACATCACCGAGCGTTCTGACAGGGTCACTAAGACTCTGTGGTGCGGTAAGAGGTGTATGTGTCCTAGAAAATGGGAGAATTATGGGGAGTGAGGGTACTAGACTCGATGTGCATGAAGAGGATGCAGTCTGAGGCGAGGGACTGCTTGTTTCAACATCGATCATCTCCAAGTGGGATGTCGATGGTATACGTGGCTCCTCGTGGAGTGAAATACCTTCCTGTGAGAGGAAGATAAGTGGGTGGGGGGTTGTTTGCGTGGTTGAGCCAGATGCCACGACTTCTACTCGGGAGGTGAACACATCACCTCCTGTACCTATTGGTTCGGCTCGGCTTATTTGTGGCTGGGAGGTCGATCGTGTTTTTGTTTCGATCGACGCTCCGTGGGGCGGCTTACGTCATCCTCACGGGACCGTTTTTTCGGAACGCGGGTGGAGGAGGATGCGGCGCGACCTGAAGACTTTTTGGAGGTGGTGGGAGGGGTTGTGGCTAGTCCCGGGATAGGAGCAGTGGGGTTGATCTGCGCCATAGGGACAGTGGAGGGAGGTCGGGGGCTCTCGCGGAACGCGGCGGTTGTGGCTCGGTATTCGCGGACGTGCGGATTTGTCTGATCTGCGTAGGCGAGCACTTCGTCCGAATGATCATGGCGTGTCGATCCTTCGCCGGCGTGTTTTTCTTGGCGAACCTCTCGACGGTTGGGATGACGAAGTGTTCCGCTGGCGACGAATTCGAATGTCGGTTGAGTGCAGGCGGAAGTGCTTGATGAGAGCAGGGAGCCACCGCATGTAGGGTACAAATCGGTTTGTGACTCCCTTGGCGACTTCCCGGTCGCGACGTTGGATCATGGAGACGAGATCCATCGAGATTATATCGGCGTAGTTGTACTTGCGGTTGTGGGCGATGCCGGTCAGGATGGTGAGAATCTGAAAGTTGCCGCGGTCCTGACCAGCATGCTTCCCTGACATGCACTTGTTGACGAGCAGGTACAACGTTCGCCATGGTTGAGGTAGATTGCGGGTGGTGACTTCACTGAGGACAAGTGGGCCCTTCTTTTTCTTATTGTCTGATTGGTAGCCCAGTCTGTCAATGTCGTCAATCAGTTGCTCGTGTGTCGGTAGTGGGTCGTAGGGTGAGTAGACGGGGAGTTGAAGTACTTCTTGTAATATCTTGCGGGTGAGCACCACCGTGTCTTGATCAATTATGGCTGACAAGGTTTTAGCGAGACGGAGTGGTCCAGCTATCTGGAGTGTATGCCAGAATTGTTGAAGATAGACTTGAGCTTCTGGCTCGCCATGTGTGAGGGCGTGGCGAAGTGGGTGCCCTTTGAGGATTTCTACGATGACGGGGGCATCGCACCGAAAGCTCTCCAGATCCACCATGTAGTTGTTGGGAATCAGAGCCGCCCATTGACTTAGGGGAAATATCTGTGTCGGGTGGTGGTACATAGGTGCGCGTGTGGACTTCGATGCGAGCGACGTCCCTTTGAATTGCAGCCTGCTCAAGTGCTTCAAGTGTGGCTTGATCTTTGTTAGTCATATCTGTACTCGACAGTGATTGTTATACGATTAGAGCGGACTAAGTGTCGAAATCGCGAAGTATGAAAACGTAGATATGTCTAGAAAACTACTGCAATAAAATTTCGCATGTAAAGAGAAATTTTCGTAACTTATATCATATAAGCATGTCGAGAAAGTTTTTTCGCATATAAGTTTCATGGGCATGAAAAGAAAGTTTTTCGCATATAAAGTTTTTCGCATATAAACCTTCGTATCTAGGTAGAATTGTCACAAGTAAAGCTAGTTTCGCATTTAATGTAGAATTTCGCATTTGGCAAGTAGTGGCAGATTTTCGCATATTGGGTAAAAAATTCGCATGTAAAGAAAATTCGCTAAGTAATAGAGAGTTTCGCATATTAGGTAAATTTCGCATATAGGACAATTTTCGCATGCAATGGGAAGTTTCGTAAGTGAACATGGACATGTCATGAGGATTTTTCGCATAGTGAGTAAAATTTCGCTAGTGTGCAAGTTGTCTAAATTTTCGCATGTGATGAGAAAATTCGCAAGTTATCATACATAGACAGTCGAGAAATCGCTCAATTTCGCATGTAAGAAAGAACTTTCGCATATGAATTTTCGCACAGAAGGAAATTTCGCACGTTAAAGCACTGTTTCACTCAGAGTTAATATTCGCATGTATCAAGGAAATTCGCACTTAGTCTATTCACGAATTTTCGCACATAAAGAAGATTTTCGCAAGTTGAAGTGTTTTCGCCCTCCGAGTGAATTTTCGCAAGTAAGGTAGTTTTTCGCAAGTTATATGAAAGTTTCGCGAAGGGAAAAAGAACTTTATGCATTGAGAAAATTTTCGTGTTTCTCTGTGGTTGCGAAAGAGTGTGAAGATGCGAAAGTGTGTGAGATTTTCGCGGGGTGGCACTCACTGTAGCAGAGAAAGTTTTGACGAGAATAAAAGAGATTTCTCAGATAGACTTTCGAGGGACTTCACATACTGTAGCAGCGAAAAACATTTTAACTTATGTAAATTCTCGAATGAAAGTTTCGCATTTCTTTAGTCACTGTAGCAGCGAAAATTTAGCTCTTTGAAATTTCTCGGATAAAAATTTCGCGGAATATTACTCACTGTAGTAGCGAAACTTTCAATCTTAAGAAATTTCTCGGAAAGATTTTCGCGGAATTGTTCTCACTGTAGCAGCGAAAGTTAACATTTTTAAAGCAATCTTCTGAGAATTTTTCGCGGTGAAGAACATATTGCGACAGCATGCGAAACGACGAATAATTTTAGCCTTAGACCTACTCAAATCTCAACCAAAACGCTATAATCTGGGCTTAATCGACTCGTAATTGAATGGGTAACGCAGATTTGGGGATATTAAACATAAACAACATATCATGAGTTCGATTCAGAGGCCGCGAAAAATTATTCTTAACCTAACAGATTTAATCGAAATGGGGCAAAACAGCTTAAAGTGACTAGAAATTGATTTAACTAAGGTATATTCATACCGAGAAGCTGATTTGCGACAATGGAGGTAGCAAGAAACGGAGTTCGAAAGCAGATTTTGACGACGACGTGACGCGGGGAGTTGCGAAATTTTGAGAGAGGGGTTGCGAAAGTTTTGAATTTTTCTCGGGATCTTTAGGAAAGTGAAAAGTGTTAAGGGTTTTGGGGTTTTACGAGTGTAGGCACTGTACATGCGAAATTTGAGTAAATGGGCCGAAAATTTCGCGGGCTTGGTCAAACCTCAACATAGCTGAGTTTCGCGGATTTGGACCCAATTTTGACCCCTTTTGACCAGAAAAATTTGAAATTCAACCCAAAATATTTTGATCGGTCCGATTTTGACTCAGTTTGACCAGAATTTAAAATTTCAACTCGTATATATATATATATATATATTTTTTTTTTAATTTTTATTTTAAATAATGAAAAATAAGAAGCTCCCCCTTAATCGTAAAACTTCCGTTTTAAATAATGAAATATCAGACGCTCCCCCTTAAACGAAAAATCTCCTTTAAAAATAATAGAAAAATCAGATGCTCCCCCTTAATCGAAAACTCCCCCTCAAAAGGACATAATTCAGAGGACACATAAGAATTCAGAAGACACATAGATAATGGAGTGAAGTGGAAAGGAAATATGTACACTTAATCAAAGTTCATGTAGAGACGATTGATCACAACTGAATATTCAACATGCCCAACATAGTCACTAGGTGTTGGAATCGTTTGACATCCAACGGTTTTGTGAAAATGTCGGCCAGTTGATCTTCGGTTGTGACGTAGTGCAATTCAATTGTCCCTTGTTCTACATGTTCTTTGATGAAGTGGTGACGAATATCTATGTGTTTTGTTCTAGAGTGATGTACCGGATTACTCGTCATCGCAATAGCACTTTTTGAGTCACAATAAATGGGAATTTTATCAACATGAAATTAAAATCTCGTAGTTGGGTTCTCATCCACAAAAGCTGTGAACAGCAACTAGCGGCGGCGACATATTCTGCCTCCGTCGACGAAGTTGAGACACAGTTTTTTTTTCGAGACGACCAACTTACGAGTTTACCGCCCAAGAAGTGTGCAGCTCCAGAGGTGCTTTTTCGGTCCATCTTGCATCCAGCATAATCTGAATCAGAGAATCCAACTAGTTTGAAGTCCGATTGAGTGGGGTACCACAGACCCAGATTGGGTGTTCCTTTGAGGTAGCGGAGAATCCTTTTGACAGCAGTGAGATGGGATTCCTTTGGTGTGGCCTGAAAACGAGCGCAGATTCCTGTCGAGAGGACGATATCCGGTCGACTAGCAGTAAGGTACAGAAGAGATCCTATTATCCCTCGATAAACGGTTTGGTCAACGGGAACACCAGATGGGTCCGCGTCGGGTCGGCCAGAGGGTGACATAGGTGTAGCAGCAGTCTTTGCATCCTTCATTCCATATTTCTCGAGGATGTCATGGATGTATTTGGACTGATTGATGAAGATTCCGTCGGGGAGTTGCTTTACTTGAAGACCAAGAAAGAAGTTCAGCTCGCCCATCATACTCATTTCGAACTTTTCTTTCATCAATTCTGCGAACTCTTCACACAGTTGTGGTTCAGTCGATTCAAAGATGATGTCGTCGACATAAATCTGTACAATCATGATGTCCGGGCCACTCCGCTTTGTGAAGAGAGTTGTATCCAAAGATCCTTTCCTGAAGCCAGATTGTACAAGAAGTCTGAAAGGACGTCATACCAAGCCCGGGGAGCCTGTTTTAGTCCGTAGAGGGCCTTGTAGAGTCGATATACGTGATGAGGAAATTCTTCGCTCAAGAACCCTTCAGGCTGACCAACGTACACTTCTTCCTTGAGAAACCCATTCAGAAATGCAGTCTTCACGTCCATTTGGTAGACTTTAAAGTTCTTGTGAGCAGCAAAGGCAAGAAAAATTCGTATGGCTTCGATCCTGGCAACTGGGGGCAAAGGTTTCATCGTAGTCTATGCCTTCTTGTTGGTTGTATCCCTTAGCCACAAGTCTTGCTTTATTGCGGATAACAACACCATCTTCATCTTTTTTGTTCTTGAAGATCCATTTTGTGCCGATAATGGACCTATTGTGAGGTCGTGGTACGAGTTCCCAAACTTGTAGACGTTCAAACTGACTTATTTCCTCCTGCATTGCAATTAGCCAATCAGGATCGGAGAGAGCTTCAGCTACTCGTGATGGTTCGACTTGACTGAGATAGCAAGCAAACAGACTTTCATTCATCGTAGCCGAACGTGTTGAAACACCAGATGTGGGATCCCCAATAATCTGATCGGTAGGGTGAGAGCGAGCCCAAAGTGGTACGTTGGTTTGTGAGGAGCTGGCCGCATTTGTGTCTATTTGAAACCCATTGGATTGGGGCCCGGTGTCCGAAGAGGAGATCTCAATCGTATTAAATTGAGAGGGTTCAGCATCAGGATCAGCAATATTCCCAGGGTTGGGTAGAATGTCGTCTTCGTTAAGATTGAGTGGATCCATGTTTGGAGGGACGACGTTATTGCCAGTAGCTGGTGGTGTAGGTGGAGTGGGTGCAGCGGGTAGGTTGAGTGGTGGCGACGGGAGTCTTGTGAACTGGGTAGAAGTACTCGAAGAGCAGATCTAGATCTAGTTCACCACAATTGCCCTCAGCTGAGGAAGTTCCCGCCGTTGAAGGTTGACCTTTTGTCAACGTCTGTAGAAGACTGGTTCTGGACTGATATGACCAGAAGCCATTAGATCGCCTTCGCTTTCGTCAAAGGTGACATTCGTGCTTTCTATTACTGACCGTTTCTCCTTAAGATAGACTCTGTATGCCTTTGAGTTTAGTGAATATCCAACAAAGATGCCTTCAATTGCTTTTGGATCAAGCTTCCCAAGATGTTGGCGATCATTGGCCACAAAACATCGGCAACCGAAGACCCTCAGATAGGATATATCGGGATACGACGGTTATTCAGCATCTCGTATGGGGTGCGGTTGAATCTTTTGTGGATTGAAGCCCGGTTTTGTGTGTAACAAGCCGTTTGAATAGCTCGCCCCAAAGAGACTGAGGAAGTCCGGATTGAATGAGGAGAGTCCTAGCTGCTTCAACTAGTGTTCTATTCTTACGCTCAACGACACCATTCTGTTCCGGTGTCTTCACAGCTGAGAACTGTTGGGTGATGCCCTGAGTGGCGTAGAAATCACTGAGTTTTTTGTTCTTAAACTCAGTTCCGTTGTCTGTTCTGATAATCCGAACCTTTTGTTGATGAAGAGTTTGGGACGCAACAACAAACTCGATGATTATATCAGGAACTTCATCCTTTGTACGTATGAGTTTCGTCCACGTGTAGCGTGAAAAATCATCGACAATTACAAGAATATACCGTCTTCCTCCGAGTGTGGCCGTAGGCATTGGGCCACATAGATCCATGTGTAAGAGCTCGAGGATGAGCTTAGAGGACGGTGTTTCCTTGGAAGTGTGAGACGATCGCTTCATCTTCCCCAATTCACAGGCAGAGCAGAGGTGTTCCTTATGATATGTCAGTTGGGGTAGACCGTTGACGAGTTTGTTCTGTCGCAGTTTGTTGATGGTCTTGAAGTTGAGATGTGAAAGACGCCGGTGCCATAAATCGTTCAACTTGGGTGCGGCTCGAGAGAGAAGACATATTGGTCGGGAGGTCTTAAGATTGAGTATGTAGAGATGAGACGTGCGTGTTCCAGAGAGAAGAGGTTGTCCTGAGGCATCTATAATGCTGCAGATGTCAGATTCGAAGAGAACCTTGTATCCTTTGTCGCAGAAACGACCAATGCTGAAGAGATTGTAGCTCAGACCCTCGACATAAGAGATGCCCTTAATCGTCAGTTTGTCGTGGACGAGATCACCCGTTCCAAGAATTGGCGCCATTTGACTATTCTCGAAGGAGACCCTTCCGAGATAGCGCTCGGAGAAGTTGCTCAACAGCTCCTTGTTCCCCGTCATGTGTGTGGAGCAACCTGAGTCTAGATACCACACATGACAGACCTGCAATTATCAGCAAACGTTGGGTCCCCGTATTCGGACGGGGCTTTCTTGTGATACAAGTATAGTTTTCATGCGTTTAAAGGGACATGTGGTTTCTAAATCAGATTGTGTCGATTCTAATTTAGCTTTCCCTTTGTCAGTTGTTTGATGATGTGAGGCTACTGTCTTTCTAACCCATCTTTTCCTAACTTGTGCTTGCATGTATGGTGTCTTATACATGTATCGCCATGGGGCATGTGGTTGTTGTTTTCGTGCTTCGGTTTTGGTTGCGTTTGGCTTGCAAGTAGTCGTTGAGTTTGCGTTTGATGACGAGAGACGTTTGCGCTTAACCTTCGGTTTAGGCGAGATGGGAGATTTCATGAACGTCGTGGAGGAGGTTCGCTTGCGTGGTCGGAGTGTTGCATGTTCATGTGTATCATATTCATGAAAGCGTGGAAGAACAAAATCATCGCAGCAGCACATAGACATAAGTTTGGTAAAAGAAAGATAAGTTTTGGCAACATAATTGTCTACGACCTTAGGACATTGGGATTCAGTACATAGAGAGGAAAGACGAATTATAGGATGATCTTTTCTTCTTGTCATCGAAGAGCGGATTCTCCTTTATTTGATACGAACTCCCATCCAGAGATGTCGAACTCACATTCCCTGTATCCATAAGAATATGCGAGTTAGTGTTAGAATTTGTGTCAGCTTCAGGAGTCATCTTCGCCGTCCTCTTACATTTGCATGTTTGAGAATCGGGTACTTGACTCGACGTAGAAGGTTTGTTCGTATTGAGAGATTGTTCTAGGGTAAAGATTTTGTAAAGTAGATCTTCTCGCTCTTTTGCAAAGGCTTTCCGCTCTACGTCTATGGTTCCTTCTAGTTCTGCTATGGTCAGAAGTTTCTCTGGGACATAGATGCGAGAGAGAGCTTCTCGGAAAGCGATTTCCTGTTCTTCGGTTGGGAACTGAGACTTGATGTCTTCAGAGAGTGAGGGTTTTTTAGTCTTATCACTAGCATTCAACTCTGTGTAGTCGTACGCGATTTCTGCCCAGAGAATGTTCTGTTCCTCTTTTCTTCCGAAAGAACACCGAGGAGGATCTTACAAACGGCATGAGCTGTGAGGGAGTTCCTTTCCTCGTTTTCAGGAACGATGTACTGTACATGTTATACCTTTTGACAATTAGTGGCGTTGAATCACAGTTGCTGGCCAGGCGATTCCCATCCGAGCGTTGTAGAATTCCGTTTCAACTGGTTGGTTCAATAGGCATAAGATGTTTGCGGCCTTTTTCCTGAGGTGTAGTTGATCTTCAAGTTCTTTTATCTTGCGGTATAGCCTGACTCTTTCCTTCGTAAGCAGTTCATATTGGGAGGCCGTCAGGAGGCGAGAGGTTTCACATGAACTGATGGCTAGAGTAGTCTCCTTAACCTTAGTCTCACTTTGTTTGTTCTTGCTTTGCAGACGTTTGACTAATGCTTCGGAGGCCACTAGACGTTCGTTTGCACAAGCTAGCTCCTCTACTTTTAAACTAAGTAAGGCATAGTTTGTTTCAAATTTTAGCCTAAGTTCATCATAGTCCCTAGCGTCTACGGTGGGTTTCTTAATGGTGTTTCGGTGAATAAACACATCATCAAGTTGCGAGATTCGTACCTCAGACTCGGTGTTGGTGGGAGTCTTAGCTGTGTTCGCTCCGTGGTCAGCCATCTCCTCGTCCTCGTCCTGTTCGACCAAATGCCATGCAGCAATCTTCATCCTTAGGCTCCTCGTCTTCCGATGTGTCGTTCACCCATCAGCTTCTTCAGTGAGTAGAGCTTTCCCACTTTCCATTTTGCGGGTCATTCTGCCTTACGGTCATAGTAGCCAGAGTCCTTCACGCGTGGGGCATGGCATTCTTTGGCAAAGTGGCCTGACTTTCCACACCGAAAGCACTTTACAGACTTTTGAGATGCGGAGTCCTCTGCTTTCTTTGTCGGCTTAGTTTCCTCTGGGGAGTGGTCTTTTGGTGCCGCTATAGGTTCTTTGGCGATTGGAGGAGGATGAGGATTTTTTTCCCGATCTTCTTTGAGACCAACTTAGTGAGCATTGCTAGTTGCTTGCGTATGTCACGAACTTCTTCATCTGATTCTGTATCGGCTTCGGATCCTGAAGGGTGTCAGATACAACAGCTGGTAGCTTTCCTTTGTTCTGTTTGGTCTTAGTGGTCGAAGATCGTTCATTGGTTTTGTTCGAGAGGAGTGCCAGTGGGTCGACTCGAGTGTTGGTGGACTGAGGTTGCACGTAAGTAGCATAGGCAGACAGACTGTCATACAGTGCATGGATGGAAGTGTTGGAGAGGTCCTTACTCTGAATCATCATCACGATTGCATTGCCCAGTGTGTTTGAGGCTACCAGGAAGCGGTTGTTGATGTCGAATTGTCCCTCGAGATCCTGGCCTTTTTGAGTTCATTGATGACCTTCAAGTATCGGAGATATGTGTCACGCAGTTCTTCTCCTTCATAGGCCTGGAAATGTTCATACTGCGAGAGACACGCTGATTTCCTCCCCTGAGCACTTTCAGTTGTGCCTGCCATAATTTCTGCAAGTTCATCCCATATTTCCTTGGCAGTTGTGCAGCACTCAACGTGACCGTAGACCTCGTTTCCCAAATCCTGGAAGAGGTATCCTTTGGCAGTCTCTCGGCCTGTACGCGAGCCAGTTCATCCTCATTGATGGGACCTCTTGCAGTGCGACGTTCATCCATGGGAGGATTTGCGTTTGGTTGTGCAGGGATGATTGTCCAGAACTGTGCTGGGCCGTTGAAGATGGAGTCCAGAAGGTATTGAGAGAGTGGTGCGCCTTTGTTCCTGATGAATGTGAGGAACCGGTTCGTCCATATGCTGTAGTCACCTTGTCGCAGCATCGGAGGCCTGGTGTCGGAGCCCACTATGGAGATGTCATTCGTGGTAGACATGGTTGGTGCAGTCGAATCGTCCGTGGTTTTGATCTTGAATAGATAAGAAAGTTAGTAACGAACGAGATGAAAAATACGAGTTTAATGTGTAGGTTTTGAGAAGAAAATCGTTTAAGAATTTCTTAGAGCTAAGTGATAGTGTGTGACGGTCGATATGTATGAACGGAAATGTATCAAGAAATTAGGAGAAGTTCTAGAAATTTAAAAACCGAGATTGAGATGGGATTAAAGTGAACGGATCAAATTTTAAATATGTTAGAAAAGATCTTAACCCGAGAAAATTTTAACCTTAGAAGAAATTAATACGTTCGAAAAATTCTCAATTTGAAGAATTTCGCAAGTTAAAAGGTTTAGCAAGTTGAGAATTTTTTTTTTTTTTTTTTGAACTTCGCAAGAAAAACTTCGAGAGAAAAAAAAAGAGTCCGCTAGGTGAGAATTTTAAAATTCGCAAGAGAATTTCACAAGTTATAGGACTTTCGCAAGTTGAGAATCTAAAGTTTCGCAAACAGTTTTTCGCAAGTTATAAGACTTTCGTAAGAAAGTTTCGCACGTAATAAATTTCGCACGTTAAGAAAATTTTCGTAAGTTGAGAATTTTTAAAGCTTCGTAGAAAGTTACGCAAGTTGTAGAAATTTCGCACGTTGAAAACTTTAAATCTTCGCAAGAGGAAATTTTGCTGTTTGAATAAATTCTTGAAATAAGATTTTTCGCATAAAACGTTTCTCGGATATAGGAAGTAACAGTTGCGAAATACAAATGCTGTAAAAGTGAGAGTTTCGCGGCTTAAAATTCTCAGATTTTGAAAGTAGAGAGTTGCGAAAAATGTAGTATGAAGGAGAATTTCGCGGATTGAAAATTCTCGGGATCGACTTTCGCGGACGTGGAAAAATTCGCGGACTTGAACGTTCAAGCTCAGAATTTCGCGGTCAAGAACAGGTTAGTACTGTTCCATTGCTTTTCACGCGATTTCCCAGAAAAACGTCCCGTTCTTGCTCAAATCTCAACCAAAATCGCTCAAACTTGATCCTAAACTTCAGAAATTCTTTCCTAAACACATAATCGACCGATTTGTGAGCTAAAAACAACAAAAAGTAGGTCAAATCGACCGAAAACAGAGAATGGCCGAGATGTCCTTTTCTGAAAAGTTTAAAAACATCTTAGCATAGATCGATCTGGGGAAGGTTTTAAACACAAAAACACAAAACAAGCATAAAACACCAAACGAACTCAAAATGCCCGAAAGTGGTTTTTTATCCAAAAACACCTTTGATCTTTCTTGGAATCGAACGAAACTGGATTCAAATCAGTGAAGATCGATCCACGTTTGCTCTGATACCACTTGTTGGTCCCGAAATGCACCAAACAAGGAATCAAAGAGGCTAAATGGAATGAAGAAGGGAGAGTTTCTCACCTTTTAGTGTGTGTAGTGTGTGAAAATTAGGGTTTGCCTTTTAATCTTTGATTAGCTTTCAAAGTGAGTTGGTAAAACCTTATATACCACATTAACCCTAGGTATATTAAGGCCCAATCACTAATAATAAAATTATTACATTCTAGTCCAAGCCCAAGTTAATAGATTAATACAAAATTAATCTCAAGACTTAAACTATTGACACAATCATTAAATATCCTAACAGCTTTGCTAAGAATGGAAAGGTACAAAAGCCGGGTGAAAGCAGCCTATGACTGTAGGATAAACCCAGACGATTCCAGTGGTGTGGGATCTGGTCCTAAGGAGAGCGAATGCGCTCAAACCACTGAGAAGGTGGACTCGACTTGGGAAGGCCCCTATCAGGTGGCCCGCATTCTGGGAGCAGGCGCTTATGAGCTAAGGACAAGGATGGACGTGGACTACCTCGTCCCTGGAACGTCTCGAAGTTGAAGAAATACTATGCTTAGTATGGTTGGAAAAAGTTGTTATAAATCAAACGAGGAGGTGTTCTTTTCCTTCGCCAAGGTTTTATCCCAAAGGGGTTTTACTTGGCAAGGTTTTAACGAGGATCGTGTGACGACCCGCCATCTACTACTATTCTCTTACTCTAACTTACGTGACTAAAAAAATATAAAATATATTACATAGGAAACATTGATAGAATTTTTCGATTTTACAAAGCACACCACACCCAACTATTTTACAATACAAACCTTATTCAGATTTTACATACAATACAATCGTATTTTACAAAAACATACATAATTAAATATAACGCCCGCCACACAGGTCGCATCCATGTACACACCACCCTCAAAAGTCACCGGAAGTTCCAGAAGGACCAGCCTCGTCATCTAAACGTTTACATACGGATTCGCTACATCTACAACACATAAAACATGGGATGAGCTATAAAGCTCAGTAAGTGGAAATATGCATGTATGCACGTGTCCAAAATAGCAAAGGCATCCGCGCCAGTCATTTCTAATACTATCCTCACATCATACTCATTCATTTCTCATTTTCATCAGGGCCCATAGCTACTTACTAACCGCACCATCATATCATGAGCTCAAATCCTCTTCGGATAAATACGATAGTGGCCCACACTGGCTAGGATAAAATTAGGGTTTATCTCCAATCTTATCATTCACCAGGTCGCCCCTCTATCAAATTACTTTCCTGGCACTATAGTTATACTATGTGCCTTCCCAATACCTAAATAATTTAGGTAAATATACTCGACGGTTTACCCCCGTCATGGTGCCTTTGTAGAAGTAGCTATATTCTCATCTATCTCCATTACATATAACTCGCTTTCCACTCGAGTAATATAATGCACGCTCATTCCTCAAAATACTCAATATGATTCGTGCGTGCACATGATCATGCTACATAAATAATGCGACAATAAATATTCCAAACAATTGCATATAACAGATAATTCACATACCACTTATTCATCGAAGCAATTAATCACGTAGTAATACACATATCAATCAATTTATGTGTTGTAGGTGAAATTCCCACTTACCTGATATCCTTAGCTTATCGTACGGTTAAATCACTAATCTTCCAAACCCTAATTATAGAAACATATAAAATTAGGGTTTGTTACTCTAATTATAATTTCACGAAATTGGCTTAATTAGAATACCTGGTTTTGATTTTTTATGAATTTCAAAACTCAAAAATTTAGAATTTAACCTAACTGAAAATTACCATTTAGATATAAATCTCGATATTCATTAGGCATAAATGTCGAGCTTTGACCCGTACAAGATATCGATACTGAAATAATATAAGACCTCGACATAATAATCTTGATATAATATGAAAAGGATTTCGACATTTCTTTAAAAAACTCGACACAATATATATTCGAAACCCCACAAAACAAAATGTCGATATCACATGTATTATAAATGTCGAACAACCTCACACTATATATCGACATCTTACTCGTTATTCTCTTCGACATTTTACCCGACATTCTATGGTAATGTCGACATTTTATATCATCATCATCATCTCGACATATATATATATTTAGATCTTGTTCGACATCCTCAACCTCACATACATATCGACATTTTCATAACAACCTCCATATCCTATGTCGATATTTATATATATATCGAAACCTTTTCACCTAAACCCTTCGACATTCCATTCAAACTACAATAACATGTCGACATTTTAAATATTCTAAGACACTTATCGACATCTTGTCTCAAACTCCCACACAAAATCTCGAAACAAATCCTACACACACAT
Source organism: Craterostigma plantagineum (assembly GCA_027422505.1). Lineage (NCBI taxonomy): Eukaryota > Viridiplantae > Streptophyta > Magnoliopsida > Lamiales > Linderniaceae > Craterostigma > Craterostigma plantagineum. Next base: position 43,111 of record JAPQWV010001216.1, on the reverse strand, counting down.
GTCGACATTTCTTTCTAATTCCTACTCGACATCTTCAAGACAATTATCAAGATCTCACACAACAAATATCGAACTCCTCTTATACAAGCACTCGACATCTTCTTCGAAATTTCACATGAGTATGTCGACATCTTTAGTAACTTATCTCGACATTTTATTCAAATAACAATCGACATTTCATATATCTCGACATTTTCATATACTCGAACCAACTACATATAAGCATTCGAAATCCTTACCAAACACCATTTAATTCTAAACCTTTAAAATCTTTCGATCAAAACCTCATCTATCAAGAACACTTTAAATTTCATATCAACTTCAAATGGTGTTCATCCTTTTAAAATCAAAACCCTAAAGAACATAAGCTTACGTGATTCTCAAGCTTAAGAACACTAAATAAGCCAAAACCTAATTAAAAATATAAAGATTATAGTAAGAACTCTTACCAAATTCCAAGTTTTGTTAGAGATACTATTTGAGTTCTTCGCCTCCTTTCTAAACTTGTTCCACAAAAAAATTCATCTAACGGATTTCTTTCCTTCTATGTTATTATCTTAAAGCTTTTAATTATTATTACTTTAATTTATATTATTTGCTAGTTTCACTTTTAGGTTTGAGAGTTTGGACTCATTCATTTCTTAATCATATAATAATTCAATGATATTAAGACATTTACTTACTCACTTAACAAATATTAGTCATGGTTCAACGTCATTTCAATGCTATCATTAGATAAGTTCAAAACTTATTGCTAAGAAATTTCGAAATCCCTCACACACAACTATCGACATCCTTCCCAACATTCATTCGATATTTTCACTTCTCAAAAATGTCGACATCATTCTTTATTATTCATTCGACATTTATCATACACTTCTCAAAAATGTTGACATCATTCTTTATCATTCATTCGACTTTTTCAATTCAATACTAATTCACGTCGATATCTTACTCAATATCCCACTTGTCATAACCTATCGACATCATCATTTAATTCGACATCTTACTTACACTAACATTTCGATATCTTATAAATTTCAAAACCATCCTCAACTCTTAAAACCTTTCAAATTCTCATAAACCCTAATTAAATTTCAAACTCAATACCACATCATAAGTTTCGAATTTTTATCCAAAAGAACCCTAAATTTCAAACTTATAATATTAGGTATCATGTAGTCACGAATTAGATAAATACTAAATATAAATCATATAGCCCATAATATGCATGCAAATTTATTGGCCAACTTACGCACGGGACCCGGGTATTACATTCTCCCCCCTAAAGAGGATTTCGCCCTCGAAATCAGATTAGTTGAAACAATTCTGGGTACCGACTTCTCATATCATCTTCACGTTCCCACGTAGCTTCTTCAGTTGACTGATTCTGCCATAACACTTTTACCAACGGAATCTCTTTATTTCGAAGTCTTTTTACTTCATACATTAAAATCTCCACCGGCTTCTCTTCATAACTTAAATCTGGCTTAAGCTGTTGATATAGAAATTCATTTCTCAAGACATGATTCGGGTCAGCGACATATTTCCGCAATGTCGATACATGGAAAACATCATGAACTTGTGCCAATGAGGATGGTAGTTCCAGTTGATAAGCTACTTCTCCGACTCGTTTAATTACTCTAAAAGGTCCAATGTATCTTGGGCTCAATTTACCCTTTCGCCCAAACCGTTTTACGCCTTTCATCGGAGATACTTTCAAAAACACTCAGTCATCAACTTCAAATTCTAACGGTCTACGTCTTTGATCTGCATAACTCTTTTGTCGACTTTGAGCCATTTGCATTCTTTCTCGTATTTTTGCGATTGCCTCAGTCATCTCCTGAACCATGTCAGGTCCTAACATCACACGTTCACCAACTTCATCCCAATGTATGGGAGATCGACATTTGTGTCCATATAAGGCTTCATAGGGTGCCATCCCAATAGTTGATGATAACTATTATTATAAGAAAACTCGATCAATGGCAAATATTTGCTCCAGTTTCCTTTAAAATCCAAAACACATGCTCTTAACATGTCTTCCAAAGTCTGGATAGTTCGTTCTGATTGACCATCCGTTGAGGATGATAAGCCGTACTAAAAGACAATTTAGTCCCCATTGCTTTCTGCAGACTCTTCCAAAAGTTTGATAAGAATCGCGAATCTCTATCCGAAATAATTGATAACGGAATCCCGTGGAGTCGAACAATTCTTGTGTATATATTTCTGCGTATCGCTCCAGGGAAAACATCGAGCTTATGGGTAGAAAATGAGCAGACTTAGTCAATCGATCGACTATACCCAAATGGCATCATAACCTTTTACAGTCTTTGGTAGGCCAACAACGAAATCCATAGTAATATGATCCCACTTCCACTCAGGTATTGGCAAAGGCTGTAATGTCCCTGCCGGTCGTTGATGTTCCGCTTTATTTGTTGACATGTCAGACATTGACTTACAAACACCGCAATGTCTCTTTTCATTCCCGGCCACCAATAATTTATTCGAAGATCTCGATACATTTTTGTAGCTCCTGGATGTACTGAGTATGCCGTCGCATGTGCTTCTGCCATTACTATTTTTCGAATCTCCGCATCATCAGGTACGTATAAACGGTCCTTGTAATATAGACTTCCATCTTCTTGTATTTTGAAATCAGTGAAGTTTGCTCCGTCTGTGCGTCTTTGATTTTCAGATATAACTCATCATTTTCTTGCACCCGTTTGATTTGTTCCAGTATCGTAGGTTGTAGAGTTAATGCTGCCAACTTTGCTTCGACTTCTCCCAATTGCACTACCTCCACCTCCAATAATTGTAACTCCACACTTACCGCTTTTCGGCTTAATGCATCAGCCACCACATTTGCTTTTCCTAAGTGATAACTAATTACACAATCGTAATCTTTAACAAGTTCTAACCACCGTCTTTGCCTCATATTTAATTCCTTCTGAGTGAAGAAATATTTCAAGCTTTTATGATCCGTAAAAATTCACATCGTTCTCCATATAAATAATGCCTCCAAATTTTTAGAGCAAAAACCACAGCAGCGAGCTCCAAGTCATGAGTCGGATAATTCTTTTCATACTCCTTTAATTGTCGAGAAGCATATGCAATTACTTTTCCATGTTGCATCAATACACATCCCAGACCATTTCTTGACGCATCGCTATAAAACTGAAAATCCTCCAGTTCCTGATGGTATTGTAAGAACTGGAGCTGAAGTGAGTCTCTTCTTTAATTCTTGAAACTTTGCTCGCACTCTTCACTCCAATGGAATGGAACATTCTTCCTTGTTAACTTTGTCAGTGTTGATGCAATCTTTGAGAAATCCTTAATAAACTTTCTGTAGTATCCAGCTAAGCCAAGAAATCCGTACTTCTGTCACATTGGTTGGTTGAGGCCAATTGTGATAGCTTCAATTTTGCTAGGATCCACAGAAATTCCTTCTCCAGAAACAATGTGGCCCAAAAATGCTACTTGACTCAACCGAACTCACATTTCTTGAACTTGGCATATAATTTATTTTCTCGTAATATCTCAAGAACTATCCTTAAATGTTGCTCATGTTCTTCCTTCGTCTTCGAGTAAATAAGAATGTCATCAATGAACACAATGACAAACTTGTCCAAAAATTGTTTGAACACTCGATTCATTAGATCCATAAATGCCGCTGGCGCATTAGTTACCCCAAAAGGCATAACTAAAAATTCATAGTGTCCATATCTGGTCCTGAACGCCGTCTTCGGAATATCTTCTTTTCGAACCTTCAATTGATGATATCCCGATCGTAAATCTATTTTTGAAAACACCGTTGCGCCTTGTAGTTGATCAAATAAATCATCAATTCTGGGTAATGGATATTTTATTCTTGATTGTATTTTGTTCAGCTCTCTGTAGTCAATGCATAGTCGCATCGACCCATCCTTCTTTCGCACGAACAGAACTGGCGCTCCCCAAGGAGAAAAACTGGGTTGAATGAATCCTTTCTGTAATAAATCGTCCAACTGATCCTTTAACTCCTTCAATTCAGTCGGCGCTAATCGATAGGGAGTCTTAGAGATTGGAGTAGATCCGGTATTAAGTCAATTGTAAATTCAATTTCTCGGTCTGGTGGTAATCCGGGTAAATCTTCAGGAAACACATCAGAAAAATCTCGTACCACTGGTACATCCTCTAATTTCGGAGATGAACGTTCCTCTGATTTCACTGCAAAAACTAGATAAACTTCGCATCTCGCCTTAATTAAACGCTGTGCCTTTGTAGCTGAAATTCTAGAAACATTTTTTCTTTATTTGTTCCCACAAAAATAGAAGGCTCATTCTCTTCTGTTTTAAATGTAACTGTCTTGCGATTGCAGTCAATAACAGTTTCCGTATTTTGAGAGCCAGTCCATTCCAAGAATCACCTCGTAGTCGTTCATCGGAATAACTATTAAATCAACGGACAATTCTCTTCCATTAATTAACACCGGAGAATTCCGTAAACCAGATTGGTTCGCATCGCAACTCCGTGTGGAACAGTCACATTATATTCACAATCAGATAGGGTAGGTGTAATCCCGAGTCTCGTCACATATTTAGTGGATGCAAATGAATGCGTAGCTCCTGAATCTACTAAAATGCATGTCGGAAGTTTGTGAATAAGTAGAATACCTGCCACCACGGACGGATTAGCTTTTGTTCCTCTGCAGTCAAAGTATACACGCGTGCTGGCACAGTTGGTGGTTTCGCTTGAGCCATAGCTGGATTTCCTGGTGTCTTCTCTGAACATGATCTTGCATAATGCCCCGTCTTTCCGCATTTGTAACAGATAGCATTCTGTGAAAAACAGATCCCCGAATGATGTCGTCCACATCTAGGGCAAGCTGGCATTGGAGCTGGAGGTCTCCACTGATTAGGATTTTTGTTGCTGAGGTGGTCCAGGCCTATTCTGAAAATTTGGCTTCCCACCTTTTGGAAAGAACTGTCGTTTCTGATTACCCCCACTCCACTTTGCTCCTTGCACAAACTTTCGCTTTGCCTCTTGAGCGCGAATAATTCTTATCTCAGCTTGTTCTGCAACCATCGCCCGTTCAGCTACTTGAGCATATGAGGCTCCTTGTAATCCGGCCATATTAACATCACGATACAACTCCAGCTTTAGACCCTCAAGAAATCGTTCAACCTTCAGAGCGTCAGTACTCCCCATATGTGTCGCGAACCTTGACAGTTGTTCAATTTTCTGATGTATTCTCCCCACAGTCATTGCCCTTGTTGAGATTGATAAACTCATTCAGGCGTTGGGCCCGCACAGGTGCAGTGAAGTATTTGTTCCTGAACAGCTCCTTAAAACGTTCCCAATTCATTGCACCAGGATCTTCAATGACTTGTATGGTGTCCCACCAGTGGCCTGCACTTCCTCGTAGTAAAAATGCAGCACTCAGAACCTTCTCATTCTCAGGAATTCTGTTGTATTGAAACATGCTCTCTAAAGTTCTAATCCAATCTTCAGCTGATGTTGGGTCAAGGCATCTTCAAAGATAGGGGGATTCAGTCTGCGAAATCTTTCACCCACTGCTTCAACCCTATCAGTCTGAGAAATTCCATTATTCCTTGTCCCTCAGAGTTTTGCTGCTGAATCAATTCCCGAATCTGTTGAGACTGCTGACGACTAATTCAGTAAGCTGAAGGATAGCCGAATCACGATTGTCAGTCGGTTTACATTTTCGCCTTCATGATTATTTCCTCCACTGCCTTCTCCTCTAGTTCTAACCATGTTGTCTCTTGTACCCTAACAGTCCCTTAAGCCAATAAATTATGCAATGCAAGAAATTCATAATATCACATAACTTACAATCAAGGCTGTCTTCCGTGCTTTCGCATAAAACGTTTCTCGGATATAGGAAGTAACAGTTGCGAAATACAAATGCTGTAAAAGTGAGAGTTTCGCGGCTTAAAATTCTCAGATTTTGAAAGTAGAGAGTTGCGAAAAAAAGGTAGTATGAAGGAGAATTTCGCGGATTGAAAATTCTCGGGATCGACTTTCGCGGACGTGGAAAAATTCGCGGACTTGAACGTTCAAGCTCAGAATTTCGCGGTCAAGAACAGTTAGTACTGTTCCATTGCTTTTCACGCGATTTCCCAGAAAAACGTCCCGTTCTTGCTCAAATCTCAACCAAAATCGCTCAAACTTGATCCTAAACTTCAGAAATTCTTTCCTAAACACATAATCGACCGATTTGTGAGCTAAAAACAACAAAAAGTAGGTCAAATCGACCGAAAACAGAGAATGGCCGAGATGTCCTTTTCTGAAAAGTTTTAAAAACATCTTAGGCATAGAATCGATCTGGGGGAAGGTTTTAAACACAAAAAACAAGCATAAACACCCCAAAACGAACTCAAAATGCCCGAAAGTGGTTTTTTATCCAAAAACACCTTTGATCTTTCTTGGAATCGAACGAAACTGGATTCAAATCAGTGAAGATCGATCCACGTTTGCTCTGATACCACTTGTTGGTCCCGAAATGCACCAAACAAGGAATCAAAGAGGCTAAATGGAATGAAGAAGGGAGAGTTTTCTCATCTTTTAGTGTGTGTAGTGTGTGAAAATTAGGGTTTGCCTTTAATCTTTGATTAGCTTTCAAAGTGAGTGGTAAAACCTTATATACCACATTAACCTAGGTATATTAAGCCCAATCACTAATAATAAAATTATTACATTCTAGTCCAAAGCCCAAGTTAATAGATTAATACAAAATTAATCTCAAGACTTAAACTATTGACACAATCAATTAAATATCCTAACAGCTTTGCTAAGAATGGAAAGGTACAAAAGCCGGGTGAAAGCAGCCTATGACTGTAGGATAAAACCCAGACGATTCCAGGTGGGTGATCCGGTCCTAAGGAGAGCGAATGCGCTCAAACCACTGAGAAAGGTGGACTCGACTTGGGAAGGCCCCTATCAGGTGGCCCGCATTCTGGGAGCAGGCGCTTATGAGCTAAAGGACAAGGATGGACGTGGACTACCTCGTCCCTGGAAACGTCTCGAAGTTGAAGAAATACTATGCTTAGTATGGTTGGAAAAAGTTGTATATAAATCAAACGAGGAGGTGTTCTTTTTCCTTCGCCAAGGTTTTATCCCAAAGGGGTTTTACTTGGCAAGGTTTTAAACGAGGATCGTGTTGACGACCCGCCATCTACTACTATTCTCTTACTCTAACTTACGTGACTAAATAAAATATAAAATATATTACATAGGAAACATTGATAGAATTTTTCGATTTTCAAAGCACACCACACCCAACTATTTTACAATACAAACCTTATTCAGATTTTACATACAATACAATCGTATTTTACAAAAACATACATAATTAAATATAACGCCCGCCACACAGGTCGCATCATGTACACACCACCCTCAAAAGTCACCGGAAGTTCCAGAAGGACCAGCCTCGTCATCTAAACGTTTACATACGGATTCGCTACATCTACAACACATAAAACATGGGATGAGCTATAAGCTCAGTAAGTGGAAATATGCATGTATGCACGTGTCCAAAATAGCAAAGGCATCCGCGCCAGTCATTTCTAATACTATCCTCACATCATACTCATTCATTTCTCATTTTCATCAGGGCCCATAGCTACTTACTAACCGCACCATCATATCATGAGCTCAAATCCTCTTCGGATAAATACGATAGTGGCCCACACTGGCTAGGATAAAATTAGGGTTTATCTCCAATCTTATCATTCACCAGGTCGCCCCTCTATCAAATTACTTTCCTGGCACTATAGTTATACTATGTGCCTTCCCAATACCTAAATAATTTAGGTAAATATACTCGACGGTTTTACCCCGTCATGGTGCCTTTGTAGAAGTAGCTATATTCTCATCTATCTCCATTACATATAACTCGCTTTCCACTCGAGTAATATAATGCACGCTCATTCCTCAAAATACTCAATATGATTCGTGCGTGCACATGATCATGCTACATAAATAATGCGACAATAAATATTCCAAACAATTGCATATAACAGATAATTCACATACCACTTATTCATCGAAGCAATTAATCACGTAGTAATACACATATCAATCAATTTATGTGTTGTAGGTGAAATTCCCACTTACCTGATATCCTTAGCTTATCGTACGGTTAATCACTAATCTTCCAAACCCTAATTATAGAAACATATAAAATTAGGGTTTGTTAGTCTAATTATAATTTCACGAAATTGGCTTAATTAGAATACCCTGGTTTTGATTTTTTATGAATTTCAAAACTCAAAAATTTAGAATTTAACCTAACTGAAAATTACCATTTAGATATAAATCTCGATATATTCATTAGGCATAAATGTCGAGCTTTGACCCGTACAAGATATCGATACTGAAATAATGTAAGACCTCGACATAATAATCTTGATATAATATGAAAGGATTTCGACATTTCTTTAAAAAACTCGACACAATATATATTCGAAACCCCACAAAACAAATGTCGATATCACATGTATTATAAATGTCGAACAACCTCACACTATATATCGACATCTTACTCGTTATTCTCTTCGACATTTTACCCGACATTCTATGGTAAGTCGACATTTTATATCATCATCATCATCTCGACATATATATATATTTAGATCTTGTTCGACATCCTCAACCTCACATACATATCGACATTTTCATAACAACCTCCATATCCTATGTCGATATTTATATATATATCGAAACCTTTTCACCTAAACCCTTCGACATTCCATTCAAACTACAATAACATGTCGACATTTTAAAATATTCTAAAGACACTTATCGACATCTTGTCTCAAACTCCCACACAAAATCTCGAAACAAATCCTACACACACATGTCGACATTTCTTTCTAATTCCTACTCGACATCTTCAAGACAATTATCAAGATCTCACACAACAAATATCGAACTCCTCTTATACAAGCACTCGACATCTTCTTCGAAATTTCACATGAGTATGTCGACATCTTAGTAACTTATCTCGACATTTATTCAAATAACAATCGACATTTTATATATCTCGACATTTTCATATACTCGAACCAACTACATATAAGCATTCGAAATCCTTACCAAACACCATTAATTCTAAACCTTTAAAGTCTTTCGATCAAAACCTCATCTATCAAGAACACTTTAAATTTCATATCAACTTCAAATGGTGTTCATCCTTTAAAAATCAAAACCCTAAAGAAATAAGCTTACGTGATTCTCAAGCTTAAGAACACTTAAATAAGCCAAAACCTAATTAAAAATATAAAGATTATAGTAAGAACTCTTACCAAATTCCAAGTTTCGTTAGAGATACTATTTGAGTTCTTCGTCTCCTTTCTAAACTTGTTCCACAAAAAAATTCATCTAACGGATTTCTTTCCTTCTATGTTATTATCTTAAAGCTTTTAATTATTATTACTTTAATTTATATTATTTGCTAGTTTCACTTTTAGGTTTGAGAGTTTGGACTCATTCATTTCTTAATCATATAATAATTTCAATGATTAAGACATTTACTTACTCACTTAACAAATATTAGTCATGGTTCAACGTCATTTCAATGCTATCATTAGATAAGTTCAAAACTTATTGCTAAGAGATTTCGAAATCCCCTCACACACAACTATCGACATCCTTCCCAACATTCATTCGATATTTTCACTTCTCAAAAATGTCGACATCATTCTTTATTATTCATTCGACATTTATCATACACTTCTCAAAAATGTTGACATCATTCTTTATCATTCATTCGACATTTTCAATTCAATACTAATTCATGTCGATATCTTACTCAATATCCCACTTGTCATAACCTATCGACATCTTCATTTAATTCGACATCTTACTTACACTAACATTTCGATATCTTATAAATTTCAAAACCATTCTCAACTCTTAAAACCTTTCAAAATTCTCATAAACCCTAATTAAATTTCAAAACTCAATACCACATCATAAAGTTCGAATTTTTATCCAAAAGAACCCTAATTTTCAAACTTATAATATTAGGTATCATGTAGTCACGAAATTAGATAAATACTAAATATAAAATCATATAACCACATAATATGCATACAAATTTATTGGCCAACTTACGCACGGGACCCGGGTATTACACATCGTCCTTTGAATGAAAAAAGAAGTTTTCTTCAAAATCCATGTGCGACTCTCTTCCAGAATTGGGAATATTGATACCAGGCTCTAGGTTACCCTGGTTTAACGCATGGCGAACACAGATTGGGTTATATCCTGAAGGGCTGTGCAGAGCACGCATCGCACAGATCGCGCTTGAATTCCAGGCTTAACGCCTGATGAACCTAGATTGGGTTATATCCAGGAGGGTTGTGCAAAGCACGCCCCGCGCAGATTGCGCTTGAATTCCACGCTTAACGCCTGATGAACCTAGATTGGGTTACATCCAGTAGGGCTGTGCAAAGCACGCCGCACACAAATTGCGCTTGAATCCCAGGCTTAACGCCTGATGAACCTAGATGGGGTTATATCCAGGAGGGCAGTGCAAAGCACGCCTCGCGCCGATTGCGCTTGAATCACAGGCTTAACGCCTGATGAACCTAGATTGGTGTTATATATAGGAGGGCTGTTCAAAGCACGCCCCGCGCATATGGCGCTTGAATCCCAAGCTTAACGCCTGATGAACCTAGATTGGGTTATATCCAGGAGGGCTGTTTCCATAGAAGGCCTAATGCGGACCACCAAGGGATATCAAGGTAAAATGCGAGGATGGAAGGTCCGGAGGAACACTCTTTGTATACTTCGAATGTGCTAATAGACATTAGCACAATCCGAAGTAGGGGAGTGGAGAGTGGTGGTGGCGTAAGATTGTAGATTAACGGCATGACGAATCCCAATGAAGCGAGATTGAAGTGCAAGTAAGACACGCTTGTAGATTAACGGCATGACGAATCCCAATGAAGCGAGATTGAAGTGCAAGTAAGACAAGGAGAAATGCATTAGCAGGAATATACACAATAAAACAGCACAAATAGTCCGACAGAAACGACAAGCAGAAAAATGCAAAAGAGGAAGACAACACGAAAAAAGGAAGGCGGAGCGCTAGAACCAGCAGTAGGGTCGAGGACCTCCGATGTAGCCTGATGCACTAACTCTGAAAGCTGACCCATGTCCGGGGAGGCCTCCAGCAAAGCTGCCGAGCATCGAGGTATTCCAGTGTTGACCACTTAGCTAAATTCCAGAGACGGTCACGGTAATAATTAGGACTTAAGTGCTTATTTAATTAACTAAGTGAGGCTCATAATAATTAAAATTATTAGATTGGATTTAATTATTATTTAAAATCGAGGGACTAAATTGAGAATTTAGAAACCTCAAGGGCCGAATTGAAATTATTATAAAATAAAAATAAAAAATAGAAAAATCTACACATCCCATCGTGGGATGTGTAAAACATATGACTCATGACTCATTAGTTGAGTCATTAACAAGTGTCTCAATTGACACTTGTTTTACTTGATTAAATAAAAAAAATTGAATAAGTACTAGAACATGAAATGTGGAATAAAAAAGTGATAAGCTATGTACTTGATTTTGTTCAAAATAAACTAGAGAGAAGAGAAACAAAGTGAGTTTAAGTTTTGAACTTCTAAACCCACGCAGTGAAGCCACGAGTTTGTTTGATGAGTCCCGACGCCTGATCCAAACTGCGTCTAGCCATCGGGAGCAGTCTCAGAGGTTCGTTCAAGGTCATACCAGCGTGAAAATCTAGCCCGGAGGCCCCGGGATCCTGACGAGGTGCTTCAACGTACATCCGAGGCGACGACAGAAGAAATCCCGTTTACTGAAGCTATACCTCGAACCTTAACGATTTGATTTATGAAAAATACCAACGGTATCGGAACAATTCAAAAGACCCCTCGTTACGTTGGGAAGTGTAAAATTATTCTGGAAAATTTGGTGTCGATCGAAAATCGTTTCGATCATCAAAACAGTCGAAAGACAGCAGGCTGCTGCTTTACTCGAATTGCTAGTTTCGAACCACTGAACTGATTTTACGAAAAATACCATACGACGACGGAATAATTCTCAAGACACCTCATTGCGATGTCAGGAAGTGTAGAATTATTCTGGAAAGTTTGGTATTGATCGGAAATCGTTTCGGTCACCAAATAGTCTAAAAAAGCTGCTGACTGCCGCTTTATTCGATTAGTTTGGATAAAATCATCAATTCGAATAAATACGAAATAAATTCAAATTTTGATAATTCGAATTAATCTTGGCCTCCCGAGGCTTAGGGCAGTATCTAAGGACCTCCGGAGAAGCGGAAGGGCGTTAGGTCTAATTTAGATATTAAAAATCAAAATTTCGTCACCCTACGAAGTGTCGGCGACTTAGTTAAATTTAATAAATACTAGAACATGAAACGTGGGATAAAAAGGTGATAAGCTCTTGATTTTGTTCAAAATAAACTAGAGAAAAGAGAAAGAAAGTGAGTTTAAGTTTTGAACTTCTAAAGCCACGCACGTCAAGCCACGGGTTCATTTGACGAGTCCCAACGCCTGATCCAAACCGCATCTAGCCATCGGGAGCAGTCTCGAAGGTTCGTTCAAGGTCATACCGGCGTGACAATCTAGCCCGGAGGCCCCGGGATCCTGACGAGGTGCTTCAACGTACATCCGAGGCGACGACAGGTGAAATCTCGTTTGCTGAAGCTATACCTCAAACCTTAACGATTTAATTTATGAAAAATACCAAACGGTATCGGAATAATTCGAAAACCCCTTGCTATGAAATTCGGGAAGTGTAGAATTTTTTAGGAAAATTTGGTGTCGATCAAAATCGTTCGGATCATCAAATAGTAGAAGGCGACAGGCTGCTGCTTTACTCAGATTGCTAGTTTCAAACTAGTGAATTGATTTTACGAAATACCATAGACATCGGAATAATTCGTAAGACACCTCATTGCAATGTCGGGAAGCGTAGAATTATTGTGGAACGTTTGGTATTGATTGCAAATCGTTTCGATCACCAAATAGTCAAAAAACTGCTGACTGCCGCTTTATTCAATTAGTTTTGATAAAATTACAATTCGAATAAATTCGAAATAAATTCGAATTTTGATAATTCGAATTAATCTTGGTCTCCCGGGGCTTAGGGCAGTATCTCAGGACCTCCGGAGAAGCCGAAGGGCGTTAGGTCTAATTTAGATATTAAAAATCGAAAATTCGTCACCCTACGAAGTGTTGCCGACTTAGTTAAATTCCAACGACGCTTGTTTTACTTGATTAAATAAAAACAATTGAATAAATACTATAAGATGAAACTTGGGATAAAAAAGGTGATAAGCTATGTACTTGATTTTGTTCAAAATAAACTAGAGAGAAGAGAAACAAAGTGAGTTTAAGTTTTGAACTTGTAAAGCCACGTACGTCAAGCCACGGGTTCGTTTGACGAGTCCCGACGCCTGATCCAAAATGCGCTAGCCATCGGGAGAAGTCTCGGAGGTTCGTTCAAGGTCATACCGGCGTGAGAATCTAGCCCGGAGGCCCCAGGATCCTGACGAGGTGCTTCAATGTACATCCGAGGCGGCAACAGAAGAAATCCCGTTTACTGAAGCTATACCTCGAACCGTAACGATTTGATTTACGAAAATACCAAACGGTATCGGAATAATTCGGAGGACCCCTCATTACAAATGCTGGGAAGTGTAGAATTATTCTGGAAAATTTGGTGTCGATCGGAAATCGTTCCGATCATCAAAGAGTCGAAACACGGCAGGCTGCCGCTTTACTCGAATTGATAGTTTCGAACCAATGAATTGATTTTACGAAAAATACCATACGACATCGGAATAATTCGTAAGACACCTCATCGCGATGTCGGGAAGCGTAGAATTATTTGAAAAGTTTGGTATTGATCGGAAATCGTTTCGGTCACCAAATAGTCGAAAAACTGCTGACTGCCGCTTTATTCGATTAGTTTGGATAAAATTATCAATTCGAATAAATTCGAAATGAATTTGAATTTTGATAATTCGAATTAATTTGGTCTCCCGAGGCTTAGGGCAGTATCTCAGGACCTCCGGAGAAGCCGAAGGGCATTAGTTCTAATTTAGATATTAAAAATCGAAAATTCGTCACCCTACGAAGTGTCGCCGCTTAGTTAAATTCCAGTGACGCTTGTTTTTACTTGATTAAATAAAAAATTGAATAAATATTAGAACATGAAACGTGGGATGAAAAACATGATAAGCTATGTACTTGATTTTGTTCAAAATAAACTAGGGAGAAGAGAAACAAAGTGAGTTTGAATTTTGAACTTCTAAAGCCACGCACGTCAAGCCACGGGTTCGTTTGACGAGTCCCAATGCCTGATCCGAACTGCGTCTAGCCACCGGGAGCAGTCTCAGAGGTTCGTTCAAGGTCATACCGCGTGATAATCTAGCCCGGAGGGCCCGGGATCCTGACGAGGTGCTTCAACGTACATCCGAGGCGACGACAGAAGAAATCCCGTTTACTGAAGCTATACCTCGAACCTTAAAGATTTGATTTATGAAAAATACCAAAGGGTATCGGAATAATTCGAAAGACCCCTCGTTACGAATGTCGGAAGTGTAGAATTATTCTGGCAAATTTGGTGTCGATTGGAATCGTTCTGATCATCAAACAGTCGAAAGACGGCAGGCTGCTGCTTTACTCGAATGCTAGTTCCGAACCACTGAATTGATTTTACGAAAAATACCATACGGCATCGGAATAATTCGTAAGACACCTTATTGCAATGTCGGGAAGCGTAGAATTATTCTGGGAAGTTTGGTATTGATCGGAAATCGTTTCAATCACCAAATAGTCGAAAAACTGCTGACTGCTGCTTTATTCGATTAGTTTGGATAAAATTATCAATTCGAATAAATTCGAAATAAATTCGAATTTTGATAATTCGAATTAATCTTGGTATCCCGAGGCTTAGGGCAAAATCTCAGGACCTCCGGAGAAGCCAAAGGGCGTTGGGTCTAATATAGATATTAAAAATCGAAAATTCATCACCCTACGAAGTGTCGCCGAGTTAGTTAAATTCTAGTGACGCTTATTTTACTTGATTAAATAAAAAAATTGAATAAATACTATAACATGAAATGTGGGATAAAAAAGGTGATAAGTTATGTACTTGATTTTGTTCAAAAATAAACTAGAGAGAAGAGAAACAAAGTGAGTTTAAGTCATGAATGTGGGATAAAAAAGGTGATAAGTTATGTACTTGATTTTGTTCAAAAATAAACTAGAGAGAAGAGAAACAAAGTGAGTTTAAGTTTTGAACTTCTAAAGCCACGCACGTCAAGCCACGGGTTCGTTTGACGAGTCCCGTCGCCTGATCCAAACTGCGTCTAGCCATCGAGAGCAGTCTCAGAGGTTCGTTCAAGGTCATACCGGCGTGACAATCGAGTTCGGAGGCCCCGAGATCCTGACGAGGTGCTTCAACGCACATCCGAGGCGACGACAGATGAAATCTCGTTTACTGAAGTTATACCTCAAACCTTAACGATTTGATTTATGAAAAATACCAAACGGTATCAGAATAATTCGGAGGACCCCTTGTTACGAATGTCAGGAAGTGTAAAATTATTCTGGAAAATTTGGTGTCGATCGGAAATCGTTCCGATCGTCAAATAGTCGAAAGACGGCAGGCTGCCGCTTTACTCGAATTGATAGTTTCGAACCAATGAATTGATTTTACAAAAAAATAAGATACGACATCGGAATAATTCGCAAGACCCCTCGTTACGAATGACGGGAAGTGTAGAATTATTTGAAAAGTTTGGTATTGATCGGAAATCGTTTCGGTCACCAAATAGTCGAAAAAACTGCTGACTGCCGCTTTATTCGATTAGTTTGGATAAAATTATCAATTCGAATAAATTCGAAATGAATTTGAAAATGACCCAAGTCAAATATTAAGGCCCAAATATAGGGATATTAATTAACCAATTATTAATTAGTCAAGCATGGAAAATCACGTAGGTGTGTGATCACCTACTTTGAGGTTAGAGTCTCACCACCTTAAACAACCAATCAAAAGTAAGAGTGAGCAAGGATAATAAAAATCGTTACTTAATATCAAAGGAAAGCCACGTTGAAGGGATATACTTACATGCTTGGCAAAGATAGACTTACGATTTGAAAGGTTAGTCACACACCCTAAGTGATAACCGAGAACTTCAATAAGTAATCCTCACTGGTATTTTCCAAGAACAAAATGTGAAAGGAACGAGAGGGGCGGAGAATATTTTTGGTAAGCTAACATTTCGAATTAACTTATAAATATTCTATAAGCTAACGTGTTAACACCTTACATGGTTTGATGAAATTTCATTAAGCCGAAAGAAGAAAATACGAAGGAGGAGCAGATCCTAGCAAGCTTGACCGACTTTTCAGCCTAGGGAATTAATCAAAATTAGGCTTGGAGGCTAGGTAGGTGGTTTTTAACACCTACAAACCCTTTTTAAACCGTATTCTTTTCCGTAAAAATACTAAGATTCGATTGGAAGGCCATTCGAATTAGAAGATTTGAGCTTTATGATTTTGTTAAATTTTCGTTACGTGTTATACGTGAATTCGAACTCAATATATGAGTTCTTTTATGTGTTTATGTGAATCGGGTGATTTTTTTAGGGTTTTATTATAAGTATTTGAAGGAATCGACCAATTATTATGTTTCGGGCGATTTTGAAATCGGGCGATTATTTCAGTTTCGGGCGATTTTAAATCGCGGGACTGAGTTAATTCGCAAAATCGAGTGGAAAATAGGTCTTAATTGAATAGAAAATTGGACGATTTGGAGTTTCGGGTCGCAGAAGTATTTCGCGGGCCAAAATTGATTTTCGCAGTGTGTAAAAACAGGTTTCGCGGGCCAGAAGTCGGGTTTCGCGGGCTGAGGTGATTCGTGAATAGTGAGAGCACTGCGGGCCGACTTTGAGTTTCGCGGGCCGATTTCAAATCGTGGGGTGATTCCTGTGAGGAGTCGGGCTTTCGCGGGCCTAAAATCGGGTTTCGCGGGTCTGATCAATTGATTTGCAAAATCGCCGAAAGCCTCACGAAATCTGGCGTTGACCGTTCTTTCGCGGGTTGACCAGAAATTTAAAAGTGGGTTTCGGGCGAAATTAGTTTTGGGCCTTGACCAATTTTGGAGTGTGTTGACCAGCGGACTTATTTTGGGCTTTTGCCCAATTTTCGACCCAAACATTTAAACTAAAATTACCTTAGGCCCAAATCATTTTAAAATTAAACATTTTCGTACTATAATGTATATTTTCAGGTCAACCCATACTTTAAATTATAAATCTTATTTTTGGATTTTCAAATCATCGGTCTAGTTTGAAATGCTGTACGATTATGTGATTCTCGGTGTATGCGTTTTTGGTGATTGATTTTATGTGTATTACACGACATGCACGTGAGGGGTTGATGTTGTACGTATTTATACGGTGACGCCTTACGGTGTCGGATGAGTGGGGTAGAGTGACCGTTATGGTCGTCGAGGTTAGACTCGTGTAGCACCTGGTGGGAGAGGGGGTTTGCGACACCCATCTACTCGAGACTGAGCCACCCGAGGTGCACACCACCGGATATTATTTGGCTCAGGGATGGCCGACAGATGTGAGATGCCTGTCTACTCGGGTTGGTGGTAGGCCACTCGGGGAACAGTCGTCGGGTTGAGATTGTGTGCGGAAGGAGCGACCCGGTATGGCCGGCGTGGGCTACCGCATGATTATGGCGTACCTTGCCATTGCGCGCGTGGGTGCTGAGTCTAGCCGAGGGCCCTGTTATGTATTGATATGTGTAATAGGTTGAGCGTGCATATTTCATGTGTGAGGACATGGGATTGGGTTGAGTACACGCACGCATATGCATTACATGTTTTACTGCCACCTACTGGGCATTTTTGCTTAGGGTTATATTTTTCAGGTGGGACTGAGCCCGACACCGATGGGTGTCAGGGTTGAGATATAGGTTGGCTGGCGGCGGTGACTCCACGGGCTTTTGAGGGCGGAGCGGTACATGGGACGCGACCAGTGGAGAGGCATAGGATAGTGTAGTCGGGTTTTGATTTTTTGGGGCTTCGGCCCGTTGTATTATATTGACGCACTTTTGTAGACCCGACTTAGTTTATATATGTTTATTATTTGCTTTAAAAAGTTTTTAATAAATCGGGTCCTCCGCGACTTTCGTTGCGGAAATCCGCCAATTATTCTAATTAGAAAGTAGGGTCACCACAGGTGGTATCAGAGCGTTAGGTTTTAGATTCTGAAGACTGTCCATGTACTGCCGCTCAGAAGCCGGGAACCAGCCTCGCCTGTAAGTATTACGTGTTTCGATGTGACTATGTGTTCTTACTTGCTCGTTTATGTGTTATATAGTATCTGGAAATGTCGAGAGGAAGACCTAGACGAGAGATCGTAGGGGCGAGTCGGCGGGACGAACCTGAGTCCTCGACTCGCGAACGTGATTCTATCAATCGTCTGACAGAACTATCGAACGACAGTCAGACCAGATCAATGACCTGATCAATCACCGAAGCTCATCTGAACGTCGTACCTCCCCACAGCCTGATAGAGTGGAAATTATTGGGGAGAGGTTCCGTAAACTGAATCCTCCTAACTTCGCTGAGGCCGCTAACCCTGCAGTGGCCGAGGATTGGATCGGTACCATAGAGGAGCTATTTATCTATAGCCGGGTACCGAATAACAAGAAAGTTTTGTGCGCCGTTTCCCTACTTCGGGAAGCGCGCGGTTCTGGTGGAACACCGTGAAGGTGTTAGAAGATCCCGCTACTATGACGTGGGAATGCTTCAGGGAAATCTTTTATGAAAGTACTTCACTGCTCACGACCAAGAGCAGCGAATGTACGAATTTATGAATCTGGAGCAAGGGCGAACGCCGGTTGCGGAATATATCCGTAGATTTGAGGAGCTATCCCGGTTTGCTCCTCATCTCGTAGCGACGAATGCTCTGAAAGTTACGAGATTCCTTCGGGGACTGAAACCCGAATTCTACCAAGACCTCAGCGTGGCGGGTGTGCACCTGCTGGAATTCCGCCAGGCGACAGAGCGTGCCTTAATAGCTGAGCAGGCGGAAGGAGTTGTGAGAGAGTCCCAGCAAGCGAATCGGAAGAGGGAGAGTCAACAGGGAGGAAGCAGCCAGAAGCGGCAATTCTTCGGCAAGGGTCCGAAGAATAAAGGTAGTCGGCCAGGCCAGCAGATGTGGCGCCCGAACTTTAATTAGGGACCGACCAATGTTCCCTACCGACCAGCAATGCCAGCACCACAGTGCCAGCAGTGCGGACGAAATCACTTCGGCAACTGCTACGGACCACGACCGAGCCTGAATCTACAGTGCTTCCGGTGTGGAAAGACTGGACACACTGCACGGAATTGCACGGAAGGCCAACCTCGACTGCAGAAACAGCCGCAAAATCTGATTCGACCTCCACCTGTACCTGCACGAGTGTTTCACACTGACCAACAAGGAGGCAGAGGCGAACCCAGCCGTGGTGACTGGTACGTTGAATGTCTTTCACGTACCGTCTTCTATTCTGATTGATTCCGGAGCCACACATTCGTTGTGTCGGCAAATTTCGTGACCAGGGCGGGTATATATCCTGCCCATTCCTCATGCAATTTCATAGTATTCCTACCACACGGAGATCCAACTCGGACCAACTTAGTAGTAGAAAATTGTCCTGTTAGGATAGAAGGGAGGAAATTAGATGTAGACCTGATAGTGATCCCGACGAATGATTACGACATCATATTCGGGATGGATTGGCTCTCGAAGTACGTAGCAATCACAGACTGTGCGAAGAAAGTGGTTCGTTTCAATCGACCGAGGGAGGGGAGTTCGAATTTTCTGGAAAGACGAACAATAAATCAATCCCTAGGATTTCTGCTTTGAAAGCTCAGCGACTCGTTAATACGGGTTGCGAATCTTTCCTAGTTTTTGCGGTAAAGGCTGAGGAGTCTTCTCAACCGAAGCTTGAGGAGGTTCCAATAGTAAATGAATACCCCGATGTATTTCCCGAGGATCTTCCGGGATTACCGCCGGATCGGGAGATTGAATTCGTAATCGATCTTGTGCCTGTAGCTGCCCTGATCTCTAAATCTCCGTATCGGTTAGCACCGAATGAGTTACGAGAACTGAGGGAACAATTGGAAGATTTGTTGCAAAAGGGTTTCATTCAACCCAGTTTCTCGCCTTGGGAGCCCCGATACTTTTTGTTAAGAAGAAAGATGGGTCGATGAGGATGTGCATCGATTATCGTGAACTCAATAAAATCACGATAAAGAACAAGTATCCGTTGCCGAGGATAGACGATTTATTCAACCAATTCCAAGGGGCGACGGTATTCTCGAAGATCGACCTACGTTCTGGCTATCATCAATTAAGGATCCGTGAGGCGGATGTTCCCAAGACTGCGTTTAGCATGAGGTACGGCCACTACGAATTCTTGGTCATGCCTTTCGGGCTAACGAATGCTCCTGCTGCTTTCATGGATCTGATGAACCGGGTATTGAAGGAGTTCCTAGACCGCTTCGTTATCGTATTTATAGACGATATCCTCGTATACTCGAAGACGAAGGAGGAACACGACGAACATCTAAAAACGGTTCTTGAAATCCTTCGAGAGAAACAGTTGTTCGCCAAGTTTAAGAAATGTGAATTCTGGTTGGAACAAGTGGCATTTCTGGGGCACATCATTTCGGGGAGCGAAATTTCGGTGGACCCCAGCAAGATTGAGGCGATAGAAAATTGGCCACGACCGACCACTCCCACGGAGGTTAGAAGTTTTCTCGGGCTTGCTGGATACTATCGGAAGTTTATCAAAGATTTTTTCCAGTATAGCCTCGACGCTCACAAACCTGACGAAGAAGAACGTTCCGTACAAATGGACTGAAGAATGTGAGGAAAGTTTTCAGGAGTTGAAGAAGAGACTGACGACTGCTCCAGTCTTAGCAATACCTTCGGGTACTGAAGGATTTTCGGTATATAGTGACGCCTCGAAGAATGGCTTGGGGTGTGTATTAATGCAAAACGGGAAGGTAATTGCATATGCCTCCCGACAGTTGAAACCATACGAGAAGAATTACCACACACATGATCTTGAACTCGCCGCAGTAGTGTTTGCTCTCAAAATCTGGCGACACTATCTGTACGGAGAAAGGAGCGAGATCTTCACAGATCATAAGAGCCTAAAGTACTTCTTCACACAGAAGGAGTTGAATATGAGGCAAAGACGATGGCTCGAACTAGTGAAGGACTACGATTGTGTGATAAATTATCTCCCAGAAAAGCTAACGTAGTCGCAGATGCGTTGAGCCGGAAAACCGTGAATACTGAATTGTGTCAACTTGGAGTCGAAGTAATTCACTTCGGGAGATTGAGACGAGCTTGGCAGCGTTGACTCTCAAACCGACGCTGTTAGATCGGATCATTGAGCCGCAAAAAGCAGACTAGCTGTACTTGAAAATTCGAGATGAACAAGATGGAGACGCCCCATCAGAATTCGAATTCCGAGAAGACGGGAGCTTACGATTCAGAAATCGTTTGTATGTGCCTAAAGATGAAGAAATCCGCCGAACATTGATGACTGAGGCACACACGACGACCTACTCAGTACATCCTGGTGCAACGAAGATGTATCGAGACTTGAGATTGAATTACTGGTGGCCTGGAATGAAAAGAGATGTTGCTGCATTCGTAAGTCGATGCCTGATTAGCCAACAGATTAAGGCAGAACATCAAAGGCCGGCAGGAATGTTGCAACCTTTGACGGTTCCTGAGTGGAAGTGGGACCACATAACCATGGATTTTGTCGTCGGATTACCCAAGACGGTGAAAGGACATGATGCAATTTGGGTAGTCGTTGATAGACTGACGAAGTCTGCCCACTTTCTACCGATCAACCAGACTTATCCCATGGAGAAGTTCGCAGAGCTATACATTCAAGAAATAGTGAGACTATATGGGATTCCGATGTCGATCGTTTCCGATCGAGACTCGAGATTTCTGTCTCAATTCTAGGGGAGCTTACAGAAGGCTCTAGGGACCAAACTGTCGTTTAGTTCAGCCTGTCATCCCTAGACAGACGGGCAATCGGAACGAACGATCCAGACGCTCGAAGACATGTTAAGGGCGTGGTGTTCTGGATTTTCGTGGAAGCTGGAGTAAGTATCTCCCGTTGATCGAATTTTCATATAATAACAGCTATCAAGTGACGATAGAGATGGCACCTTACGAGGTCTTGTATGGGCGTAAATGTCGTTCCCCAGTCCATTGGGATGAAATCGGCGAGAAGTCGCTGTTAGGTCCCGAAATGATTCGTGAGATGACCGAAGCTGTTAGTAAAATTCGGGAGAGAATGCAAACGGCTCAAAGTCGTCAGAAGAGTTACGCGGATAAGAGATGGAGGCCGTTAGAGTTCGAAGAAGGTGATCAAGTGTTTCTCAAGATATCACCTATGAAGGGTGTTAAGCGTTTCGGACGAAAAGGAAAGCTAAGTCCGAGACACATAGGACCTTTTAACATTTTGAAAAGAGTCGGCGAAGTAGCGTATCAGTTAGAATTGCCGATGTCTCTAGCACAAGTTCATGACGTCTTCCACGTATCTACGTACGGAAGTACGTTTCGGACCCGAGTCATGTGCTACGAAGTGAATGCTTCATCAGCAATTGAAACCGGACTTGAGTTACGAAGAAAAGCCGGTAGAGATTTTAGTGTATGAGGTGAAGCGACTTCGGAACAAGAACATCCCCTAGTGAAGGTGCTGTGGCGAAACCAAGCGGTCGAAGAAGGCACTTGGGAACGAGAAGATGAAATGCGCGAGAAATACCCCGAGTTGTTTTCGACGACTTAAATTTCGGGGACGAAATTTCTGTAAGGGGGGAGGATGTAATACCCCGTAAAATTAGTACGGGATTATTTGTAATGTTCGAAATTAATGAAGATGATTTTCGAACGAAACCAAATTTTCGGGAGCAAACCGAAAATATTAGTTGGGCCGAAATTGTTTAGGAAGTCCAAGTGATTTATAAAGAAAATGACCCAAGTCAAATATTAAGGCCCAAATATAGGGATATTAATTAACCCATTATTAATTAATCAAGCATGGAAATCACGTAGGTGTGTGATGACCTACTTTGAGGTTAGAGTCTCACCACCTTAAACAACCAATCAAAAGTAAAAGTGAGCAAGGATAATAAAAACCTTTACTTAATATCAATGGAAAGCCACGTTGAAGGGATATACTTACATGCTTGGCAAAGATAGACTTACGATTTGAAAGGTTAGTCACACACCCTAAGTGATAACCGAGAACTTCAATAAGTAATCCTCACTTGTATTTTCCAAGAACAAAACGTGAAAGGAACGAGAGGGCGGAGAATATTTTTGGTAAGCTAACATTTCGAATTAACTTATAAATATTCTATAAGCTAACGTGTTAACACCTTACATGGTTTTGATGAAATTTCATTAAGCCGAAAGAAGAAAATACGAAGGAGGAGCAGATCCTAGCAAGCTTGATCGAATTTTCAGCCTAGGGAATTAATCAAAATTATGGAGGCTAGGTAGGTGGTTTTTAATCCCTATAAATCCTTTTTAAACCGTATTCTTTTCCGTAAAATACTAAGATTCGATTGGAAGGCCATTCGAATTAGAAGATTTGAGCTTTATGATTTTGTTAAATTTTCGTTACGTGTTATACGTGAATTCGAACTCAATATATGAGTTCTTTTATGTGTTTATGTGAATCGGGTGATTTTTTTAGGGTTTTATTATAACTATTTGAAGGAATCGACCAATATTAAGTTTCAGGCGATTTTGAAATCGGGCGATTATTACTTTCAGTTTCGGGCGATTATTAATCGCGGGACTGAGTTACTTCGCAAAATCGAGTGGAAAATAGGTCTTAATTGAATAGAAAATAGGCCGATTTGGAGTTTCGGGTCGCAGAAGTATTTCGCGGGCCAAAATAGATTTTTGCAGTGTGTAAAAACAGGTTTCGCGGGCCAGAAGTCGGGTTTCGCGGACCGAGCTGATGTGTACATGATTGCTTGGAAACCCTTTACTGTGGTGAAAATTGTTGACTTATTCCATCTTTACTGTGGTGACTTTAGCACCCCTTATAAGGGGGCATATATATATATTATATTTATATTTAAGGAGAAGGAGAAGGAGAATGGAGAATGGAGAATGGAGAATTAATAAAATAGAGGTCTCGATTTCGGGGAAAAAATGCTCGATTATCGATTTCGAGGATCTTGCGGGATTCGAAAATATTTTTTAATTTAATATTTTTTCGAGAAAATTAAAAATATTATTATTTTCATATTTACTGTGGTGAAAATTGTTGACTTATTCCATCTTTACTGTGTAAAAACAGGTTTCGCGGGCCAGAAGTCGGGTTTCGCGGACCGAGCTGATGTGTACATGATTGCTTGGAAACCCTTTACTTTCAACCCTTTACTGCTTGAAAATTGTTGACTTATTCCATGTTTTTGATAAAACTCACTGTGGTGATTGTTCTTGAACTCAGTGCCGTTGTCTGTTCGAACAAGTTGAATAGCCTGTTGCAGCAGATTTTGAGTTGTGTTCACAAAATTGATAATCAAGTCACCGGTCTCATCTTTCGTTCGGAGGAACTTTGTCCACGAGTAGCGAGAATAGTCATCTACAATCACTAGGACATACTTTCTTCCATTGATACTCTTAGTCTGCGTCGGACCACAGAGATCCATGTGAATTAGTTCCAATGGTCGAGAAGTAGACGCAATTTGCTTGACGTGATGAGATGCTCGCTTCATTTTTCCTAGGTGACATGCCGAACAATGATGCTCCCTTTGTAGTTGTATAGTTGGAAGACCGTGGACCAACTTTTTCGTAGAAAGACGTTGGAGAGCTTTCATGTTTAGATGAGACACTCGTTGATGCCATAGGCCGTGCCTCTGTATATCAATCTGAGAATGAGGCATACAGCTGTCGAGGGCCGCACGGACGTCAGGTTGATCGTGTAAAGATTGGATTTCCGAAGTCCTCGAAGGAGTTCTGTGTCTTGACTATCCAAAATTCTGCACCGGTCAGCATGGAAGACCACCTGGAAGCCTTTGTCACAGAATTGGCCTATGCTGAACAAGTTATGGCGGAGGCCTTCGACGTATGAGATATCTTTGATGGTCAGATTCTTCAGAATGATATCCCCAAGTCCTAGAATTGGAGCTGAATCGTTGTTCCCAAATCTGACTTTGCCGTTTGGTCGGTCTTTGTAGTTGCTCAGCAGCTCTTGTTTACCAGTCATGTGTGTGGAGTAACCTGAGTCGAGGTACCACACATGATGGATCTGCAAAAACAATTTAGAGAGCTTTAGGTACCCACTTAAGCATGGGTCCTCTCAGATTAGCAGATTTAATTTTGGGTTCAGATATGACTCCTAAATCTATTTTTGGAAGAATCTTAATAACCCATTGCACTTTTGGAGAAGTGGGTTTGAGTTGTGCCTCTATAGGAGACTTGGCCCTTTTGGCTTTTGTCGTCCTAGGCGGAGATTTAGGAACTCATTTGGGTTGAACCTTACAGGGAAGGTTAATTTCAGCTCGTACAAATGCCTTGGAAGGTTTGACTGAGGAGAAGATCTTTTCTTGTGATAGTCTCCTAAGGTGCTTGGGGGATTTAATTTCGACAGGATACCTTAGGTGAGTACATTCATGTACGGCGTCATAAGCTTTCTTTATGGCTGGATCTTGTTTCCTACGATTTTTCCTTATGGCATTTGTTTCAGAATGATTAGTAGTAATTTTCGAGGTAGAGCCTATTTTGAGATTTTCACTTCTATAGGTGATAGGCTGAAGTGAGCACGTAGAAGCAATTATTTTGAACGTAGAAATGGCCCTTTTATTACTACGAGTGTCTTTATTTTGACAGAAGGAATAACATGTTCAGAAACATTTAAATCTACTAGCTCAATCTTTATTTTAGGACTAGACACTTTCGCCTTCGTAGTCGGTGCTGGCTCTACGCTCCCTGTGGACGTAGGTGAAGTAAAATTAGTCTTAGCACTTCTAATAGAATTATTAATGCTCTTTTTATCTTTCAAAGGCGATTTTTCTATTTTCACGCTTTTTATGAAAGCGTGTGAGGTAGTTTGGGAGGACAGGGAAGCATTGAGATTTTTCATCTCTTTAAAGATTTTTTTCTTTTCAGCTTCGAAATTCTCTCTTTCTTTGTCTAGTTTCGCCTGTGACTCCTCTATCTGTTTTATGATAGGGGGTTTGTAGAGAGAATTTTGATAATTAACACTTTTGACTTCCTCATAGCGTTCTTTAGAGTCAGGAGGTAAACTTGAGCTAATTCACTGACAGGTGTTAAGGATGGTTTCATATTTTTGTCCTTTTCAATTAGTTCGTTGTAGTCAAAGAGGATCTCAGGCCCATGTGAGGCTTGTTTGACTGATGAATCAAACGCATTTTCATATGTCGTTTCTGTAATGTTCCTAAGAGAGGTTGCAGCTAAACCCATCTTCTTAATGTCATACATTTCTTTCTTCCGTAAAATACGTGGGTTAGTGTAACCTATGCCTTCTATTGGATTATAAAACTTTATATCCTTGGGCTTGTTTAAGAATATCGTCTGTTTAGAGTGTCCCCTACGCGTAGGAAGATTATCTATTTTTTTAATTTTTGCATACAACTTCCTGCGTGCCTCACTTAGGAGAGCATAATTATTTTCTACCATCAGTTTGGCGGCTTGACAGGCGTCTAGATCCTTACTAAGCTCACTAACCTTGGCGTTAGATGTTTCTAATTGAGCTTCTAAGTCAGTGATCTTAGAGGTAGCTTCGGTAATCCTACAATTTATGTAGCTTTCTCGTTGAGATGCCTAACCAAACAATTATAGTTATTTGCTAGCCTATCTTCTAATTCTTTAATCTTTTCACTATGCTGTCCTAAAGGAGGTTGACTAGTCTCTCTACAATGTAAGCTCTTAGTTAGTTCTTCTATTTTTGCACTAGAGCTTCTAAGGTCTGATTCGAGACTTTTTATCTTCTCCTGAGCTCTCTCAAGCTTGTTCTCTACTTCCTTTATACTTTTCTGCTCACGTTTCATGTTAGCATATTGCATTTGATATGATTCTAACATGGTCAATAATGTGGAAGGAGTGACTACCTTATTTGAAGACGTGGATGCGTTGTCGTCGTCCGTACGAGTGGATGTTTCGGCGTCCAATTCGTTGTCGAGACGGGCCATGAAGGCCAAGTTCTCTTCTTCGGAGCTCGACGTGTTCTTGAGCCATTGGTCCTGTTCGGCCATGAGAGCTACTCCTGCTTCTTTCTGTTTTGTCAATTGAAGCTTCCTGGAGTAGTAGTTTGCATCTCTCTTCTTCGGGAGAGTGCACTCTCTGGCGAAGTGACCTGCTTTGCCACAGTTAAAGAATTTGTTAGTCCCTTTGGGATTCTTGACCTCGGAACTCTCTGGAGCACGTTCTTTGTTCTTGGAGCTTGTAGTCCGAAGTTTGTTGGCTGAGGTTGAAGACTTCTTCTTGAAGTACTTCTTGCTCATCATTTGTCCAATGAGAGCTAACTGCTTTCCAAGGGCTCTCATGTTTGGCTCGATGTCTGAGTCCGATTCATCTTCCGACTCTGATGATGAAGGTGGCCTAACGATCTTTTCCTTTCTTGATCTTGTGCTCCACTTCTCCGAGACTAAGGCAACCGCGTCATCGGTTTGTTTGCCTTTCTGCTCTTTGATAATCTCGCGGATATCATCCTCATGCTGAGCGAGATTATCGAACACGGCATGGACATCCAACTCCTCTAGATCTTTATTTTGTCGTATTTGTGTGGATATTTTCTTCCATTCCGTGGGCAGAGAAGATAGAAACCTTATGTTTGTTTCCATATTTGTCTTCGTTATTTCTATCTTCCTCATCTTGTTGAGAAGAGTGAGGTATCGTTGGTAGATTTCGTATAGACTCTCCTCCGGCTTTGCTTTGAAGGAGTCGTAAGCAGTGAGAATGTTCACCTTCTTGGCCTTTATGCCAACTTCCGTCCTCTGCATCATCCTATGCAGCTCATCCCACATCCCCTTAGCCGATGTAAGGCTGTCTATTGTGTGTATATATCGTTGGGGATGCCCTGCATAAGGGTATTCATGGCTACTAGATCAGCCTTAGCTTGAGCTCTTTCCTCCAGAGAGTATTCTCTAGCTCCTTTAGTCGCCTAGAAGCTGGAATTACTAGAGTAGCTAATTCGTCCCCGGGTACATGAACCCAGAACTGTTCCGGTCCCTCTTCAAGGGACTACAGTAGATTTTCGGCGATCCTTTAGAGCTATGAAATTCAGGAAACGGCTTCTCCACACTGTGTATTCGCCACTTTGCAAGATCGGCGGACTGTTGTCATTTCCGAGTGAGTATGCATCCATGTTTGTATTATAGTAGTCGAGTTGTTGAAGGATCTTCGTTGATTGTTTTGAAGGTTGAAAATGATGTAAAGTGCTTCACAAGTGACAAAATTAGTTAGTAGCCTTTGATTCGAAAATTAGATCGACAATTATTTTCGATTCAATCTTTATGATCGAAATTAATTTCGTCGATATAGAAGTATTTACTGTTCTCGTGCGAGAAATTTTGTCAGCGATATATTGTACGAGCGAAATAAATTGCCCAAACGTTCAGTCGAGAAAAGTTTCCAGATCGTGAATTTATTTCGATCGTAAAGAAACAGTACGTTAGTAAGTTTCTCGACAAGTCAAAATAAATCTGTTGACTAGAAAAGTTTCTCGCGTGTAAATGATTTTCGTCTGGTCAAACGTTAAAGGTTTGACCGAAAAAGTTTTTCGAGAGAAAGTTTTTACGCATGCAAGGTCAAAATTGGTCTCTCTCGAAAAAGTTTTTTCGCTGAATAATGCTCGAGAAATATTTTTAACTAAAATTGTTTCTGCTAATGACGATTCTAGCGCTGACTTCGTATTCTGATCGAGAAAAATTCTCGCGCTAAGTTTATCGATCGAGAAACTAATCCGATCGCAAACCTAGCGAGAAAAATTTGAGCAATCGAGAAAAATTCACAGAATACGATTAACACAGATTCGAGCAAAAACAAATAATCAGTTAGTGAAGTTTGAGGTAATTGCTCGCAATCAAGTACTAATCACGCACGAACAAGCAAT
The DNA here is from genome assembly GCA_027422505.1 of Craterostigma plantagineum. Classification (NCBI taxonomy): domain Eukaryota; kingdom Viridiplantae; phylum Streptophyta; class Magnoliopsida; order Lamiales; family Linderniaceae; genus Craterostigma; species Craterostigma plantagineum. The sequence goes on along the minus strand of JAPQWV010001216.1, from coordinate 13,898 downwards.
TAAACACGTTATGAAGCAAAATATATCGAATTTGATCAAAATCAGAACGTGTTCTTCATGTTCTTCGTCAACAGTAAAATTTCAGAATCAAATTAATCAAAATTCAAAGTTCAAACTGCTACTGATCTAGTCGCAATGATCATTTATCACTTAATCTAGCACTGAAACATCAAATTCAAGTCAATTAAGCACAGAATTAAGCTATTGGATCGAAAAACTTTTGGCGGCAAATCTGTTCTTCGGTGGAACAGTGTTCGAAATAAAATTTCGATCCAATTCTAACAATTTACGATTCAAAACAGAACGAATCCGCTCTGATACCAATTGTTAGGTCCTCAGATTAACAACTCTATGATCCTAAGCTAGAATCCATAGCAATTCGATCGTTTAGATAATCAATTGAATTCGATTGAAAAAACTCAAGCTAAGAACACGAGAGAGAATTCAATTAGAGTGAGAAAGTACTGTTGTTTCTCTCTCTAGAAATCGAATTGCAAGCCCTTCGGATCAATTCTCTAAACTTTCTCTATTCAGCTCAATTCATTTACAAGTATTTATACCAAACAAGCTTGGTATAAATATCAAACTAGTCCTTAATCTAAAGACTAATACAAGTAAAGCCCCTGATTACAAGGACAACTAATGAAATCAAGCACAATTACAAATGGTATTCTACACGTAATGGGGTTCAAAGGATCATGGGATGACTATATAGCGGTAATGGAATTTGCCTATAATAATCAGTTCCATTCAAGTATTGGAATGGCCCCGTACGAAGCCTTATACGGCTGGAAATGTCGAAACCCAATTTGTTGGGACCTGGAAGGAGAACAAGTATTGGAAGGGCCAGATTTGATTCACGATACAATGGAAAAGATTAAAGTAGTAAAGAGTCGACTTAAATCGGCCCAAGATAGACAGAAGAGTTACATAGACCAACATCGACGAGAAATGGAATATGAAGTTGGGGAGAAAGTATTTGTTGGTCCCGAATGCACCAAACAAGGAATCAAAGAGGCATAGATGGAATGAAAAGGGAGACTTTCTCACCTTGTAGTGTGTGTAGTGTGTGAAAACTTGGGTTAGCCTTTTGATCTTTGATTAGCTTTCAAATGGTGTTGGTAACACCTTATATACCACATTAACCCTAGGTATATTAAGGCCCAAACACCAAATATTAAGTAATTACATTCTAGTCCAAAGCCCAAGCTAAAGGATAATCACAATATAAATCCCAAGACTTAAACTATTGACACAATCACTAAATATCCTAACAATCTCCCCTTTGTGTCAATTGTTGGGAGTCTTGGATCTTGGGCATTGGGATGGTGGATTAGCGTGTGAGTGTATCGCGAAGCCCTAGCTTGAACTCAAGGCACGGAGATTCCTTCGAAGTACCATTCGATCAGCTATAGCGTCAATGAGCTTCGTGAACTTGGATCGGCAGAGAGGATCTTCTTCCGAAAGGATGCGACAAATCCTCATGAGTTTGTCTTGGATGATGGTGGGCGTCCCATCCGAGAACTTTGCCACTTCGGAACAGCGCAGCAGCCTCATCTTTCCCTTGTAGTTCGAGTAGGCGACCGCCGGGTCGTCTCCGTCGATAACATCGCCTTCTCGGTAGTCGTCCGCGTTCTTGAAAGATGGGCGAGTCAGATTCACCTTCTTCAGGTTGTGCTCTACCACCATCTGCAGATCGTGGGTGGCGAAGAATCTGACCTGTCGGAGCATGTGGCGCTTGAGGGCCACATATCCCATGGTGACCGGTTCAGCACGCACGAGATGTCCAAGAACTTCTGAGGACGAGTCTGAACTGTTTCATGGATTCCAGCATGCTGTATAGGTCACCCAGGCGCAGAAACTTGAAGTCCGCCTCACTGACTTCACTGTAGCTCTCATCCTGCCTCATTACTGTGAACACTGGGTAATGGACAGGTCCTTTTGATTCTTGGCGGAGGTCAGTGACTTTGCAGATGGGGGCCCGATTCATTTCCTGAGCGATATTTTCCTCATCGGATAGCGTCCTCTTTGTGCACTTGTTGCAAAGAAGGCTCCATCGATAGAGTTTCTTCTTTTCCTCGCTCCAGTTTTGGATGTTCATCAGCTCATACTCGTCGAAGGTTGTGATGATCTGCTCCTTGCGCCTCCAGATCCTCTTCCTGATCTCTTCTTGAAACGGCGCGGTTATCTTTTTGTTTTCCCACGGTGCTTCCGGTATGTCCACCGTGGGCACATCCGTTTGAGCAGCAGGAGCCTCGGTTTGCTGCGCTTGGAATTGTAGGATGTTCTCGAGCTCGGCAGGTTCAGCGTCGTACTCCTCTCCGTTCTCATCGTCTGCGGTGTTGATTAGCGTGAGCGAGGCTTCCTTTAGCAGACGTCGAGCATTTTCCACCAGCTTTCTGGCTGCTACTGCATCGGCGGGCGTGTATAGCCATTTATCGTTGAAGATGTAGGCTTCGGTCTCGTTTTGTGCGCAGTAGACGTCCTCGGAAGCCAGGTCGGAATCGATGTTGAGAGGGGTATGGCTATGTGGTGGCGAGGGTGTTGCGTCGGAGGAATTTGTGGATTGTGGGGAAGGTTGTGGTGGGGATTCTGGTGGTTCGGTTGAGGTGATGGTTTTGGCGAGGATGATTTGGGTAACGGGGGGTGTAGATGTGGTGGTGGCCTCTAACGTCGATGTGACAGTTAGAGTTTCCGTGGTGGCGAGCGGAGAAGGTGTGGGTTGGTCTCTAATGCCGATGTGACGATTAGAGTTTCGGAGACGGTAGTGGGTTGTGGTGAGGGTGATTTGGCTAGTGGCTCAGGGTAGGTAATGTGGGATTTTTGGCTAGTGAGGTGTGAGGTTTCTGTTGCGGGTGTCGTTTCAGGTCCAGAGGAGGAGGGCGGCGTTGATTGCATGAGTCCTTGGGACTGTGAGCCGTGCTGCCTATTCTCCCCCTCGCGGCGATCTTGATCATCGTCTTGATCGTCGCGCCTGATCCCGCTAGACTCGCCTTGAGCACGGCAAGTCAGTGGTTGAGTTATTATTTGCTTCATCTGCTGTTCTTCCTCATCAAGCTCCGTCATGGATTCAAATCTGGCTCGGAGGATGTAGAAGAGCTCCTTGGCGGAGATGGAGGAGAGAGCAGCGTCTGCGTCCGTGTGTTGCATTGGTGGTGGCGTCTTCGGGGCCACACCTTTGCCTTTGTCGACGGTGGACGCCTCGAGACGCGCGTAGACTGATCGAGGATCGACGCCTCAAGAGTCTTTGCAAACTCTTGAAGACGTGTCTCTAGCGCAGTCTCGGTGACGAAGTGGGGTAAATCTAACAAGTTGGAATCACGAAGAAATCCAACTGACACCGAATCGGAGAATATAGCCGATCGGCCGCCCGTTTGCACAGGACGGGAAAGACGGGGTCACTCAGACTTCCCGTTGGCATCATCGATGAGACAGACTCAATCGAATGATGGCCTAGGCTCACGGTTGTTGTGATGTTGGCCGTGCTAGGTCTTCCGCTCTCAGTCACAGAGACATCACCGAGCGTTCTGACAGAGTCACGAAGACTCTGTGGTGCGGTAGAAGGTGTATGTGTCCTAGAAACGTGTGAAGTTATGGGGAGTGAGGGCACTATACTCGATGTGCATGAAGAGGATGCAGTCTGAGGCGAGGGACTGCTTGTTTCAACATCGACCATCTCCAAGTGGGATGTCGATGGTATACGTGGCTCCTCGTGGAATGAAATATCTTCCTGTAGAGAGGAGATAAGTGGGTTGGTGGGTTGTTTGCATGGTTGAGCCAGACGCCACGTCTTCTACTCGGGAGGTGAACACATCACCTCCTGTACCTATTGGTTCGGCTCGGCTTATTTGTGGCTGAGGAGGTCGATCGTGTTTTTGTTTCGATCGACGCTCAGTGGGGCGGCTTACGTCATCCTCACGCGACCGTTTTTTCGGAACGCGGGTGGAAGAGGATGCGGCGCGACTCGATGACTTTTGGAGGTGGTGGTGGGGGTTTGGCTAGTCCCGGGGATAGGAGCAGTGGGGTTGATCTGCGCCGTAGGGACAGTGGATAGAGGTCGGTGGCTTTCTCGGAATGTGGCGGTTGAGGCGCGATATTCTCGGACGTGCGGATTCGTCTGGTCTGCGTAGGCGAGAACTTCGTCCGGAATTATCATGGCGTGTCGATCCTTCGCCGGTGTGTTTTTCTTGGCGAACTTCTCGACAGTTGGGATGAGAAAGTGTTCCGCTGCTGGCCAGATGCGAATGTTGGTGGAGTGCAGGCGGAAGTGTTTGATGAGAGCCGGGAGCCACCGCATGTAAGGGACGAAGCGGTTTGTGACTCCCTTGGCGACTTCCCGGTCGCGACGTTGGATCATGGAGACGAGGTCCATCCAGATTATGTCGGCGTAGTTGTACTTGCGGTTGTGGGCGATGCCGGTTAGGATAGTGAGGATTTGAAAGTTGCCGCGGTCCTGACCAGCATGCTTCCCTGACATACATTTGTTCACCAGCAGGTACAGCGTTCGCCATGGTTGAGGTAGATTGCGGGTGGTGACTTCACTGAGGACAAGTGGGCCCTTCTTCTTCTTGTTATCTGGTTGATAGCCCAGTCTGTCAATGTCTTCAATGAGTTGTTCGTGCGTCGGTAGTGGATCATAGGGAGAGTATACTGGAAGTTGAAGTACTTCTTGTACTATTTGCGAGTGAGGACCACCGTTTCTTGATCAATGTGGGCGGATAAGGTTTTGGCAAGATGGAGTGGTCCAGCTATCTGCAGCGTATGCCAGAATTGTTGAAGATACACCTGTGCTTCTGGCTCGCCATGTGTGAGGGCGTGGCGAAGTGGGTGCCCTTTGAGGATTTCTACAATGACGGGGGCATCGCACCGAAAGCTGGCCAAGTCCACCATGTAGTTGTTGGGAATCAGGGCCGCCCATTGACTGAGTGGAAAGATTTGGTCGGGTGGTGGGACATAGGTACGAGTGTTGAGTTCGATGCGAGCGACGTCCCTTTGGTTTGCAGCCGCCTCAAGTGCTTCAAGCGTAGCTTGATCTTTGTTAGTCATATCTATACTCGGCAGTAATTGTAATATGATTAGCTCGTATGGGCATAAATAAGTTGTGGATGAAACGATGACAATAGCCTCAAATTGTAAACGAAAACATCGACAATTTTTTAAACGAAATTTCTCCAATACTTGGAAAATTTCTGACTTGAGGGCGTGCATGTTAGATGAGAAAATTCGCTAGGTATAACACATAGACATGTCAAGAAATTTTTCGCATATTGTGTGATGGAAAATTCGCATATCAGGGAAGAGTTTCGCAGATAGAGAAAAATTTTCGCATGTTGTGTAAAGGTTCGCATGTGATGAAAATTCGCTAAGTGTAACTTTTCGCATGTAGAATGCTAAGTGTAACTTTTCGCATGAAAATCGCTAATTTTCGCATGTAGAAATTTTCGCATACAGAAACTTTTCGCATGTATTATGAAATTTTCGCAAGTGATAGCACATAAACATGTTTGTTAGAAATTTTCGCAGACTTAGTGAAATTTCGCAAGTATGGAAAATTTTCGCAAGTTATAGCACATAAACATGTTTGTTAGAATTTTCGCAGACTGAGTGAGATTTCGCAAGTATGGAAAATTTTCGCAAGTTATATGAATGTTTCGCGGAAGGAAAAAGCTTTATGCATTGAGAAATTTTCGTGTTACACTGTGGTTGCGAAACAGTGAAGATGCGAAAATATGTAATATGAAGTGATGTGTTATGAGATTTTCGCGGGGTGACACTCACTGTAGCAGAAAAAAGTTTTGGGGTGAGGAAGAAAAATTTTCTCAGATGAACTTTCGCGGGACTTCACATACTGTAGCAGCGAAAAAAAATTTAACTCATGTAAATTCTCGAATGAAAGTTTCGCATCTCCTTAGTCACTGTAGTAGCGAAAATTTTAACGTTAGAAATTTCTCGGATAAAAATTTCGCGGGACCTCACTCACTGTAGTAGCGAAGATTTCAACTTAAGAAATTTCTCGGAAAAATTTTCGCGGAACCTTGCTCACTGTAGCAGCGAAATTTAACGTTTAAAGCAATTTTCTGAGAATTTTTCTCGGTGAAGAACACAGTGCGAAAACTTGTGAAAATGCAATCAATTTTGCCTTAGACCTACTCAAATCTCAACCAACATGCAACAATCTGGACTCAATCGACTCGTAATTGGATGGGCAATGCATATTTGGGGGTATTAAACATCAAAAACCTAACATGCGTTCGATTCTGAGCCGAGAAAAATTAAACCTATCCTAACATGAGGTGTATTCATACCGAACAGCTGATTTGATCAAAACGGGACAAAACAGGACAAAATGAGCGGAAATTGATTTATTTGAGGTGTATTCATACCGAACAGCTGATTTGCGACAATGGAGTTAGCAGGAAACAGATTTTCAAAGCAGATTTGACGACGACGACGATGTGAGGAGTTGCGAAATTTTTGAAAGAAAGGGTTGCGAAATTTTTGAATTTTCTCGGAAGTTTAGGATTGTGAACAACGTTAAGGGTTTTGGGGTTTTAGGGGTTTTAGTTAATGTTCATGCGAAATTTTGTGTAAATGGGCCGAAGTTCGTGGGCTTGGTCAAAGCTGGGTCCAGATCTGATTTTCGCGGGCTTGGTCAAAATTGTGTCCATTTGAAGTTCAATTGGTCCAATTTTGACCCAGTTTGACCAGAAAATTAAAAATTCAACCCAAATCATTCTAATCGGTCCAATTTTGACTCAGTTTGACCAATCTTTAAAATTTCAGCTCCAATTTTTAATTTTAAATAGGCAAAATCAGAAACTCTCCCTTAGTCTAAAACTCTCCTTTTTAGATAATGGAAAAATCAAAAGCTCCCCCTTAATCGAAAACTTCTCTTTAAAAATGATAATGGAAAAATCAGACGCTCCCCCTTAATCGAAAACTCCCCCTCAATAGACATAATTTAGAGGACACATAGACAATGGAGTGAAGTGGAGAAGGGAATATGTACACTTTATCAAAGTTCATGTAGGGTCGATTGATCACAACTGAATATTCAACATGCCCAACATAGTCACTAGGTGTTGGAATCGTTTGACATCCAACGGTTTTGTGAAAATGTCGGCCAGTTGATCTTCGGTTGTGACGTAGTGCAATTCAATCGTCCCTTGTTCGACATGTTCTTTGATGAAGTGGTGACGAATATCTATGTGTTTTGTTCTCGAGTGATGTACCGGATTACTCGTCATCGCAATAGCATTTAGAGTCACAATAAATGGGAATTTTATCAACATTAAAATTAAAATCTCGTAGTTGGGTTCTCATCCACAAAAGCTGTGAACAGCAACTAGCGGCGGCGACATATTCTGCCTCCGTCGACGAAGTGGAGACACAGTTTTGTTTTCGAGACGACCAACTTACGAGTTTACCGCCCAAGAAGTGTGCAGCTCCAGAGGTGCTTTTTCGTGTCCATCTTGCATCCTGCGTAATCCGAGTCAGAGAATCCAACCAGTTTGAAGTCCGATCGAGTGGGGTACCACAAACCCAGATTGGGTGTTCCTTTGAGATAGCGGAGAATCCTTTTGACAGCAGTGAGATGGGATTCCTTCGGTGTTGCCTGGAAACGAGCGCAGATTCCTGTCGACGAGAGAACAATATCCGGTCGACTGAGCAGTGTAGGTACAAAAGAGAGCCATTATCCTCGATACACGGTTTGATCAACGGGAGCACCAGATGGGTCTGCATCGGGTCGGCCAGAGGGTGACATAGGTGTAGCAGCAGTCTTTGCATCCTCCATTCATATTTCTCGAGGATGTCATGGATATATTTGGACTGATTGATGAAGATTCCGTCGGGGAGTTGCTTAACTTGAAGACCAAGAAAGAAAATTCAGCTCGCCACTCATTTCGAACTTCTCCTTCATCAATTCTGCGAACTCTTCACACAGTTGTGGTGCAGTCGATCCAAAAATGATGTCATCGACATAAATCTGTACAATCATGATGTTCGGGCCACTCTCGCTTGGTAAAGAGAGTTGTATCCAGAGATCCTTTCTTGAATCCAGACTGAACAAGGAATTCTGAAAGGACGTCATACCAAGCTCGGGGAGCCTGTTTTAGTCCGTAGAGTGCCTTGTAGAGTCGATATACGTGATGAGGAAACTCTTCGTCAAGAAACCTTCAGGTTGATGATCAACTCTTCCTTGAGAAAACCCATTCAGAAATGCAGTCTTTACGTCCATTTGGTAGACTTTAAAGTTCTTGTGAGCAGCAAAGGCAAGAAAAATTCGTATGGCTTCGATCCTGGCAACTGGGGCAAAAGTTTCATCGTAGTCGATGCCTTCTTGTTGGTTGTACCCCTTAGCCACAAGTCTTGCTTTATTGCGGATGACAACACCGTCTTCATCTTTTTTGTTCTTGAAGATCCACTTTGTGCCGATAATGGATCTATTGTGAGGTCGTGGTACAAGTTCCCAAACTTGTAAACGTTCAAACTGATTTATTTCCTCCTGCATTGCAATCAGCCAATCAGGATCGGTGAGAGCTTCAGCTACTCGTGATGGTTCGACTTGACTGAGATAGCATGCGAACAGACTTTCATTCATCGTCGCCGAACGTGTTGAAACACCAGATGTGGGATCCCCAATAATCTGTTCTGAAGGATGAGAGCGAGCCCAAAGTGGTACATTGGTCTGAGAGGAGCTGGCCGCATTTGTATCGGTCGGAGGCTCATTGGATTGGGGTCCGGTGTCCGAAGAAGAGATCTCGATCGTAGTAGACTGAGAAGGTTCAGCATCAGGATCTGCAATGTTCCCAGGGTTGGGTAAAATGTCGTCTTCGTTGAGATTGAGCGCATCCAAGTTTGGAGGGACGACGTCATTGCCGATAACTGGTGGTATTGATGGAGTGGGTGTGCAGCGGTAGGTTGAGTGGTGGCGGCGGGAGTCTGGGGACTGGGTAGAAGTACTCGAAAAGCAGATCGAGATCTAGTTCACCAGAATTGCCCTCAGATGAGGAAGTTCCCGCCATTGAAGGTTGACCTTTTGTCAACGACTGTAGAAGACCTGGTTCTGGTCTGATATGAGCAGAAGCCATGAGGTCGCCTTCGCTTTCGTCAAATGTAACATTTGTACTTTCTATTACTGATCGTTTCTCTCTAAGATAGACTCTGTATGACTTTGAGTTCAGCGAATATCCAACAAAGATGCCTTCAATTGCTTTTGGATCAAGCTTCCCAAGATGTTGGCGATCATTGGCCACAAAACATCGACAACCGAAGACCCTTAGATAAGATATATCTGGGATACGACGGTTATTCAGCATCTCGTATGGGGTGCGGTTGAATCTCTTGTGGATTGAAGCCCGGTTTTGTGTGTAACAAGCCGTTTGAATAGCTTCGCCCCAAAGAGAATGAGGAAGACCGGATTGGATGAGGAGAGTCCTAGCTGCTTCAACTAATGTCCTATTTTTACGCTCAACGACACCATTCTGTTCCGGTGTCTTCACAGCTGAGAACTGCTGGGTGATGCCCTGAGTGGCATAGAAATCACTGAGCTTCTTGTTCTTAAACTCAGTTCCGTTGTCAGTTCTGATAATCCGAACCTTCTGTTGATGAAGAGTTTGTGACGTAACAACAAACTCGACGATTATATCAGGAACTTCATCCTTTGTACGAATGAGTTTCGTCCACGTGTAGCGTGAAAAATCGTCGACAATCACAATAATGTACCGTCTTCCTCCGAGTGTAGCCGTAGGCATTGGGCCACATAGATCCATGTGTAAGAGTTCTAGGATTAGCTTAGAGGACGGTGTTTCCTTGGAGATGTGAGACGATCGCTTCATCTTCCCCAATTCACATGCAGAGCAGAGGTGTTCCTTATGATATGTCAGTTGGGGTAGACCGTTGACGAGTTTATTCTGACGCAGTTTGTTGATAGTCTTGAAATTGAGATGTGAAAGACGTCGGTGCCATAGATCATTCAACTTTGGTGCGGCTCGAGAGAGAAGGCATAGTGGTCGAGAGGTCGTAAGATTGAGTACGTAGAGGTGAGACGTGCGTGTTCCAGAAAGAAGAGGTTGTCCCGGGGCATCTATAATGCTGCAGATGTCAGATTCGAAGAGAACCTTATATCCTTTGTCGCAGAAACGACCAATGCTGAAGAGATTGTAGCTCAAACCCTCGACGTAAGAGATGCCCTTAATCGTCAGTTTGTCATGGACGAGATCACCAGTTCCGAGAATTGGCGCCATTTGACTGTTTCCGAAGGAGACCCTTCCGAGATAGCGCTCGGAGAAGTTGCTCAACAGCTCCTTGTTCCCCGTCATGTGTGTGGAGCAACCCGAGTCTAGATACCACACATGACAGACCTGCAATCATCAGCAAATGTTGGGTCCCCGTTTACGGACGGGACCTTCTTGTGATACAAGTAAAATTTTCATGCGCTTAAAGGGAAATGTGGTTTCTAAATCAGATTGTGTCGGTTCTAATTTAGCTTTCCCTTTGTCAGTTGTTTGATGATGCGGGACTATGGTCTTTCTAACCCATATTTTCCTAACTTGTGCTTGCATGTATGGTGCCTTATACATGTAGCGGCGTGGGGAATGTGGTTGTTGTTTTCGTGCTTCGGTTTGGTCGCCTTTGGCTTGCGAGTAGTCGGTGAGTTTGCGTTTGACGACGAGAGACGTTTACGCTTAACCTTAGGTTTAGGCGAGTTGGGAGATTTCAAAGACGTCATAGAGGAGGTTCGCTTGCATGGTCGAAGTGTTGCGTGTTCATGTGTGTCATATTCATGAAAGCGTGGGAGAACGAAATCATCGCAACAGCACATAGACATAAGCTTGTTAAAAGAAGGATAAGTTTTGGCAACATAATTGTCTACGACCTTAGGACATTGGGATTCAGTACATAGAGAGGAAAGATGAATATAGGATGGTCTTTTCTTCTTGTCATCGAAGAGCGGATTCTCCTTTATTTGATACGAACTCCCTTCCAGAGATGACGAACTCATATTCCCTGTATCCATAAGAGTACGCGAGTTAGTGCTAGAATATGTGTCAGCTTCAGGAGTCATCTTCGCCGTCCTCTTACATTTACATGTTTGAGAATCGGGTACTTGACTCGACGTAGAAGGTTTGTTCGTATTGTGAGATTGTTCTAGGTAGTAAAGATTTTGTAGGCTTTCCGCTCTACATCTATGGTTCGTTCTAGTTCTGCTATGATCAGAAGTTTCTCTGGGACATAGATACGAGAAAGTGCTTCTCGGAGAGCGATTTCCTGTTCTTCGGTTGGGAACTGAGACTTGATGTCTTCGGAGAGTGAAGGCTTTTTAGTCTTATCACTAGCATTCAATTCCGTGTAGTCGTACGCGATTTCTGCCCAGAGAATGTTTTGTTCCCTCTTTTCTTCCGAAAGAACAACGGAGGAGGATCTTACAAATGGCATGAGCTGCGAGGGAGTACCCTTCCTCGTTTGTAGGAATGATGTACTGTACATGTTATACCTTTTAACAATTAGCGGCGTTGGATCGCAGTTGCTGGCCAGTCCGATTCCCATCCGGGCGTCGTAGAATTCTGTTTCAACTGGTTGGTTCAATAGACATAAGATGTTTGCGGCCTTTTTTCTAAGGTGAAGTTGCTCTTCAAGTTCTTTCACCTTGCGGTATAGCCTAACTCTTTCCTTCGTAAGCAGTTCATATTGGGAGGCCGTCAGGAGGCGAGAAGTTTCGCATGAACTGATGGCTAGTGTAGTTTCCTTAACCTTAGTCTCACTTTGTTCGTTCTTGCTTTGCAGACGTTTGACTAATGCTTCAGAGGCCATTAGACGTTCGTTTGCACATGCAAGCTCTTCTACTTTTAGACTAAGTAAGGCATAGTTGTTTTCAAATTTTAGCTTAAGTTCATTATATTCCTTAGCGTCTATGGTGGGTTTGTTAATGGTGTGTCGGTGATTAAACACATCATCGAGTTGAGAGATCCGTACCTCAGACTCAGCGTTGATGGGAGTCTTAGCTGTGTTCACCCCACTCAGCCTCTTCGGTGAGAAGAACTTTCCCACTTTCCATTTTGCGAGTCAATCTGGCCTTACGGTCGTAGTAGCCAGAGTCCTTGACGCGTGGTGCGTGGCATTCCTTGGCAAAGTGGCCTGACTTTCCACATCGAAAGCACTTCACAGATTTTTGGGGTGCTGATTCCTCCTCTTTCTTTGTCGGCTTAGTTTCCTCCGTGGGAGTTGTCCTTTTGGTGCCGCTAAAGGTTCTTTGGTGATTGGAGGAGGAAGAGGATTTTTTCCCGAGCTTCTTTGAGACCATCTTAGTGAGCATTGCCAGTTGTTTGCGTAGATCACGAACATCTTCATCAGATTCTGTGTCAGCTTCGGATCCTGAAGGATTGCCTGGTACAGTGGCTGATAGCTTCCCTTTGTTCTGTTTGGTCTTAGTGGTGGAAGATCGTTCATTTGTCATGTTCGAGAGGAGGGCCAGTGGGTCGACTCGAGTGTTGGCAGAATGGGGTTGCACGTAGGGAGCATAGGCAGACAGACTGTCATAAAGAGCATGGATGGATGTGTTGGAGAGGTCCTTACTCTGAATCATCATTACGATTGCATTGCCCCAATGTGGTTTGAGGCTACCAAGGAAGCGGTTGTTGATATCGAATTTGTCTCTCGAGATCCTGGCTTTCTTGAGTTCATTGATGACCTTCAAGTATCAGAGGTATGTGTCACGCAGTTCCTCTCCTTCATAGGCCTGGAAGTGTTCATACTGCGAGAGACATGCTGATTTCCTCCCTTGAGCACTCTCAATTGTGCCTGCCATGATTGCCACGAGCTCATCCCATATTTCCTTAGCAGTTGTGCAGCACTCAATGTGAGCGTAGACCTCGTTTCCCATAGCCTGAAAGAGATATCCTTTGGCAGTCTCATCGGCCTGTACGCGAGCCTCTTCATCCTCATTGATGGGACCTCTTGGAGTGCGGCGTTCATCCATGGGAGGGTTTGCGTTTGGCTGTGCAGGGATGATTGTCCAGAACTGTGCTGGGCCGTTGAAGATGGAGTCCAGAAGGTATTGAGAGAGTGATGCGCCTTTGTTCCTGATGAACGTGAGGAACCGGTTTGTCCATATGCTGTAGTCGCCTTGTCGCAGCATCGGAGGCCTGGTGTCGGAGCCCACTATTGAGATGTCATTCGTGGTAGACATGGTTGGTGCAGTCGAATCGTCCGTGGTTTTGATCTTGTAGTGATAAGAAAGTTAGTAACGAACGAGATGAGAAATACGAGTTTAACGTGTAGAGTCTTGAGAATAAAATTGTTTAAAGAATTTCTTAGAACTAAGTGAGCGTGTGTGATGGTCGATAATGTATGAAGAGAAAATATATCTTGAAATTAGGAGAAGTTTTAGAAATTTAAAACGAGATTTGAGGCGAGAAAATTATTTTAAGTCAAAAGTGGTCTAGGGTGATAGGACTAAAGTGTAAGGATCAAATCTTAAATAAGTTTGGAAAGATTTAACCCGAGAAAATTTCAACACTAGAAAAATTTAACATGTTAGAAAAATTCGCATGTTGAAGAATTTCGCGAGTTATAAAAATTTCGCTAGTTGAGGATTTTAAAGTTTCGTCAAAAGTTATAAAACTTTCGCAAGTTGAGAATTTTTGAAGCTTCGCAAGAAAATTTCGCACGTTATAAAACTTTATTAAGTTAAGAATTTCAGAGCTTCGCAAGAAAATTTCGCAGGTTATAAAACTTCGCAGTTTTGAATAAATTCTTGAAATGAAATTTTTCGCATATAAAGTTTCTTGGATATAAGAATTTCGAAAGTTAAAAAAAATTTCGCGGCTCTGAAAAATTCGCGGAACAAGCTTTCTTTGATATGGAATTTCTCGGATTATGAAGTGTAAGCAAATTTC